>OX579635.1:24016204-24117469 GCA_951230915.1 Antitrichia curtipendula
AGTTTATGTTTTGAATTATTGATATTTTTATTTTGTTAATAATAATTAGTTACAAATTTTTGAAGTAAAAAGATACACTATAGAATTGGAAAATAACTTTCACACCCCTACATTATATAAGAAAAAATTGTCTAAAAAATGAACAAAAAATTCCTTAAAATAACTCTCTATTGAAAGCTCATTTTGAGTTGAATATTGATTCAATGGTCATCTAAATGTGTTCTCTATAAATATTTGAGTTGAAAAATGTGCCATTTTAGTTCATTTTCAACCTCTTTTAGAAATCATTTCATATTTTATTTGAGTTGGAAATTTTGGCAATAGAAACCTATAGTCATTATTAAACAATTCTCAAAATCTTGGGTTGAAATTATAATTTATTAGAAAATCACTTGTTCGCACGTGGTTTGTTGTAGTAGAGCTAACTGCACCCCTGCGTTTTTGTGACGCTTTGAAGGTAGCATCTTTATATTGTAGCTTAAAATACACCACTTTTGAGCCTTTTTTTTATAGAATTTGTCTTGATGTGAGCTCAATGAGTACATCAATTGCACCATGATGTTTATCACTATTATGATCTCCATTTTGTTGAAAATTTCATATTGTTTAAAATATATTTGTAATTATTAATATTTTAAAAACAAACTACATCTAGAATATATATATAACTTATTTGAATTCTTTCTAATTACAATCAAGTTTCAAATAAATTTTAGATATATTACTAAATGACAAAAAATATCAAACTCTTAAAATGTGTGTTTTAATATTTTAAAAACTAATGAAGTTTGACCAACCACAAACATGAAATGTCCTTTAAGGGAGGATTTAAAAGCTCAAAGACTCGATTTAGAAAGCATCATTACTTCTCCCCAATAGAAAGTTTAGGACATCAATAATGTTATATACTTTAAGTTCATTCCTTACTAACTTCTAAAGGACCGGGGGTGTTTGAGCATAGTCCTTGTTTTCTTGACTAGCTCTTGTAACAAACATAATTCTTCATTTGTGTGGAATAATTTTGATGATTGTCACCGTTGAAACGAAACAAGACTTATTTAGCTTTCCTATAAAAGAAAAAAGATCAACAGAATTGCACAAATTTTGAGAAAATGCCACTGTTGACAAGATCAATGAAAGATGTTCAGTTAGGGAGTACTTTTTATGTACATTGAAACCAAAATGTTGAATTTGGAATGTTCAAAAGTGCTCTTAAAATTCTGATTTTTTTCCACAAGTGCATATCATCATAATATAGATGTGTAAATTTTCTTAAATCATTTTAAGGTGTAGACAAAAATATATGAGAGTGTGATGGCACATAATGCCTTATTTATTCTCAAAAAATTCACCAAAAATTGCACACTTAGTCATTTCTCAATCAGATTGCAGTGACGGATTCAATAGAGAAAATGATCTAGGGTCTCTTTGTTGCTTACAGACTGTAAGTGAGGTTCACATATCAATTTTTTTACATTTGTAGTTGCAGAAGCCATGTGGTGGCCTTATGGTCCTTTAGGAGTTAAAAACAACAACAATTTCAATGTATAATGCTCCCTCCAACTCAAAATCAATTCATGATATTGTGACTAAGGTAAACTAGCCCATTGTGGTCAACATTTCGAGTTTGCCCTCATGCCATTGCTGAAAAATTCAAATTTTTTCTCACTCAAAGATAAGTGTGAGAAATAGTGAGAGCAATTGAAATTTTATTTTTCAAACAAAGTGTGAATTAGTTATGTATTTATGAAGTGATCTTGCCAACATAGTCTATAGGCTGCCCCATAACCAACAAAAAGTGTATCCAATATGCTCATCTTAATCACCTAAAGAGGTTACAATCATTTCTAATGTGAAATGCCATGAAAACTCACTTCCTATAATGATTTACACTGAAAAAATTGAGTGTTCCTAATGAGGTCACTAATCACTCCATAGGTGTCAGGTTAGATATTGATTGCGGTCTAAAAAATCCATCACGGGGGCATAAGATGTCCACTATGGCTCATCTGATCATAATGGGCTAGTTTATCTTAAGGTGGGTACACCCAAAACCGCCACTTTTTGCTACTGAGCCTAGTTACTACTATTAGACTGGTCAAATTTTCACTGTATATTCTTGTTGGCAAGTGAAAGGAGGTTCCACCGCACCAGAGAACGGGCCGGGGTGAACTGACCCCCTCGCTCGTACCCCTGGGAAAACCCTGAATTTTTTTATTTTCCATGCATGAATTTTTTTGCAAATTCTGAATTCATATTTGCAATCAGAGGCCCCAAATTAGTTAGGGGGTTCTAGAAAATAGATTTTACACGGCACAAGATAGGGGGCTTTTTTTTATATGCACCCTTGGATGGACTTTGGCAGGATGAGCGAGGGGGTCAGTTCACCCCGGCCAGAGAACGTGGCATTTGGACATCATATGCAAAAGTTATTAACCCCTCAACGCCCCTACTATTTTTGAGTATCTCAGATTTTGTTTGGAAGTGAACAAAGTGTCTGCATTTTGATCAATCTTATTAATTTTTTTTGAAGTGTAACCGTACAAATTTAAGGTAGACATGTTATAGATCACATAGGAAAAGAAATTACAACAACATCACTTATGGATTGAAAGATTATAATGTTTGATCATGAGGATGTTAAAACTGCAAAAGTGATTTGAAGTCTTTCAATCCTCTTTTTGCATCTCAAACCTAAAATTGAAGGTACCAAAAAAATATGAGTATGTAAAGTATAACATGCATAACCCCAATCAATTTACAACTTCTCAAAATCTATTCTACAATTTTTTAAATTGAATTTTTAATGTGATTTTTTCTACAAGTTCTAGTGTACTTGAGGCTCATTTCCAAGAGCCTTCAACACTAGAAAGTGAAAATTTGCAATTGACACCCTTGTACAAAATCTTGAATAGACAAATCATATAAATTCATTTTCAAAATCAGACTTCTAATGCTGAAAGGAGTCTTCAATAAGAATAAAAAGTAACAATAGCCACAAAAAAAATCTTAAAAAACCCTTGGACATCACCGAATGAAAAATCAGAGGGGCGGGATTTGAGCCCCTTGGGCGTTGAGGGGTTAAGGGTCAAAGTTTATTTCTGAAAGCGCTCCATCCAAATAGATACATAACTGATTTTAGAAACGTACACAGCCTGTAGATGGCGCTTTAACCCCTAAAGGTTTTTGACTATGTTTTCACCAAAACCGCTCCAGAACTGCCATTTCTAATACTAGTGCCAAATTTTAGAATAAAACATTTTTGGACACTTGTAGCAGTAGGATCTTGAAGTAAACTTGTTTAAGAAGACGTGGAAAAAATTTCAGAATTTTCCACTCAGTGGATTGCAAGATAATAGCGTTTGAATTGACAAAAATCCTTTTTTTGTCCCTGCGAAAAAACGGGCAGCTGCCCTTCACAAGGTCACATTTGTATGAAAAAATGTCCAAAATGATGGTTACTCTTTGAATTTATTCTTCAAGGCAAGTTGGCTACATGCTTGAAAATTTTCAGATCATTTGGAATTGTACAACATATAGGAAAAAAATAGTAAGTAGGAAGAGGTAGAGAATGATTTAAAACACTAAATTGTCAAGAATTTATTTATGAAATTGAAAAATGCCAATCCCAACGATTGTAATGTTGTAATAAACAATCTACACCCAATGTTTGTTTTTGTTTTCAAAAATATTGAAAATCGAGTTAAATAAAGGACTCCAAAGTTTATTTTAGAGTAGAGATTCCATAACTACCCTCAAACTAAGAATCCTCATAACTTTTGACTCATTGATTGGAATGGAATGATTAAAAGCCTCCCATGTACATATAAATCTAAAGAACCAATTTCAAATTTTAGTTTTTTTTAAAAGTGATTTTTAAAGAAGTTTTTTTTGCTGCCCTGGCTGCCCGCCGAACAATGAAAATGACATATCATGCAATAACTTTTTAACCATGTAGTCAAAAGTTACGAAAATTGTTGGACCTTAAAGCTACTCCTCGGGCACATCTTATGTGAAAATTTCAAAGAAAAAAAAAAAAAATTCTGATCATAGTGAGCTGCCCAAATTCGCTATGTTGTCAAAAAACGGTGTTTGGTCCTTTAGGGGTTAAGGTCAGGTGCCATTTTGGGGTGCCTACCTTAGTTCCCACTAGAGACCACAGATTTATTTCAAGACAGATGCAGTAAGCTTACATCTTTTGACACACAACCCATTTCTGTCAACAAGTGAAAATAATAATAAATTGTAAAACAAAAAAAATGAACTGCCAGATAATGCTGTTTGTTTCAAACCACAAATTGGTTGTGTACGTTCTTAGGAGATTATAAAGGTTAAATTTATAAAAAAAAAAAAATGTGAACAATCCAGGTACATGGGACAATCTTGCAACTGAATATCAACTGAAAAATGGAGAGTTTGTTCCGTTTGTTCAAGCTGAAAACCAGCGCAGTTATGTAAGTAAGAAAAACAATTTTACAGAGTAATTATGAAGGGCATGGTGGATACTGAACTTGCGAGTTTGTTACATTATTTTGTTGAAAGAACGCCATTGACAAGAATACAAGAGCATGAGATGTGTTAACGAAATTTTCCTTAACGAAATTTTGCCAGATTGTCATAAATTTGACCACTCTGGCTTCATCCCTCCAAAAATCGGCCTATGTAGTGAAGCCAACAGGGGTGACATAGATCCAAAAAAAAAGTCCTGGTTACAACCAACTAGGAAGGATATTTATCCCCGTAACATCTTAGCAGCCTACAAGTGTTTGATGGATGACTTCTATGTAAGATAGAAGTGTAGATGTTCATCTTTGGAATTTTGTGTGAAAAGGGAAGGTCTTGCACGGTAGTTTGACCTCCAATGAATGATCTTTTTTTTTTTTAAAGCAAATGATTCACATGGTACTCCAAAGGATGATTTTCATGGTGACCAAACTGGCGTTCTAGGGTTAAAAGAATGTGAAAACAAGACATTTTCTGATTCTTACTACATCTCAAGTTCACAATTGCATTGACTTTTCACAATATGATTGGTGGAGAGCTAAAATTGGGCTTTGGGGGCTATAGGCTTGATGCAGCTTTTAAGGGACTCAAAAGTTTGTGCACTTTTATTGCCGTAGAAGACAAGCATGTTGTCCACATCATTCTCTCACATCATTCTCTCCCTTGAGTTGAAAATTTTGAGTGCAAAGGGATGATTGCAAAAAGCAGTCGTACAATTTGTATTGAAGTGTTTCTTACAATTGACTATAGTTACAATCCTTGTTCTTCTCAATTTTTGAAGTTCCCATTAGCAAAAAACTTGCTCTCCGTAGTCTCTAACCTCTAATGTAAAGGCCTAAAGGGAGGGTGACTTCCATAAAAATTGATTGCATGTTAGGTATTAAACTATAAGACCTCAAAAACTCATTTGAAGATTTTAGTATACATTAGTATTTTAACACTTTATATCTTTTAATATTCAATACTAAAAGTGCATTGATAATAAATAAAGTAAATGTTTGCTATAATTTCTAATAAATCCTAAGTTTTCAATCTTAAGATAGTAATTTCACTTTAAAAAACAATAATAACTCTTCTATGATGCCTATATTGTTGACATATGTAGAATATTTGTTATTCTTTTTATAATATAAAATACATTATTTTCTAAAACTTCCTCAATGAATACTATTAGAATGAAGTGTATATATATATATATATATATATATAATTTATTTATTTTGACACAAAAAACAATAATTTCATTGCAAGAAAAAATTTAAGCACCCCAACTAGAAATTGTTGAGGGGGGCAAAGAAAGAGACATCTAAACAAAGGACTTTGAGATATGGGCAAAACTATCGTCAAATGCATCCGCAAGGCTAGAAGCTAGTGACAATGTGGACAACAACTTTCAAACTAGTGAACTTGGAAAACAAAGCCCATAATCAAGCCTTAGAGTATCCACTTTTATTTGGTATCAACAAAGGTGATGAAGATCCCATTTATATGCCATTTGTCAATGAAGGTCTTTATGAGCTTCATGAAAGTTGTGGGATTCTCTTAGATAGAGTCCTACGCTACCTTGTTGTAAGCAAAGAGGACCCCCCTATAATTGCATTGTTGTCATGTAGTCTCGCAGCCATTTGTAGGGCCGAAATTTTTTCTAATGTCTCATAATCAATACACATCAATGACTCTTTTGATCTTCTAGGCACACTGACTATAAGATGTCTAAATTCAGGGTCACATATTCCCTCTATGCGTTTATATCTACCCCCATATGCCATAGAAGCCTTGCCTTCTTGCCTCCTTCATCTAAATGGTCTTCCATCAAAGACGAAAATTGCTCAAAGAAAATGCCTTCCATTTCCAATCAACTAGGTTAGAAATGGTACAAGTAAGATACATTAGCCTATTTGTATTGTAAAATTCAAAAAGGGAGAAGGGTCGCACTTACCCAACCAATGGAATTGATTTGGATCCTAATTTAGGGCGTCAATTTACCTATATAAGAGTTTGCCCATTGGATATTTGAGTTGAGAGTCTAGGATTTAAAAATAAAAAACGCACACTTAATTTTCACTCATTCAAATCTTATTAATTAAAAATAGGTTCAAGAGTGAAAGAAAAACTAAATTGTTAATAGCTCTAGGTTGGATTTGAAATACCAATCTCAATAGTGAGATTGTTCTAGAGCAAAAGATTTTAACCTTGTGAACCTTCTTTTTTTTTGAAATTGTTAAATTTGAATTTGGAAAAAAATCCTATAAGTTTTATTTTTCAAGAAAGTGCTAAAAAACAAAATTGTCCATAACTTTTCCAACGCAAATTCAAATGGAATGAATCAAAGCTTTCCATGCAAATAAAAATACAATGTATGAGAAACAAGTGTTTTTCTTTTAAATCTTTTTAAGTTTTTGTAGGGTTATTTTTTTGCCCATCCAACTAAAACTTGAGCTTATTGTGTGATAGCTTTGCTTCCATGCACCAATTGAAATATATAAAAAATTGTATTACCATAAAGCTGATTTTTTTTCTATCTTCAAAAAAAATTTAAAAAATACCAACGAATATTAAAACCATAGGAACCTGTCCAAAATCCATTGTCCCTCAAAGGGACAATGGGACTTGTAGGGGTTAAGGGTAGGAGGTCTACAAAGTGCCCATTTAAGAGATTATTTCATTAAGGGGGAAGTCTAAACTCCTTGAAATCAAATTTTCAATAAATTCCACAGAATGAAAAACGGAATTGACGTCTAACACGGCAAGTCGTTTCATGTTTTTGGAACCTTCATGGAATTAAGGTAACACCTAAAATTGTATAAATAAGCAATTAGCATGGTTTCCATTATTATATTAGAAAACTTTTTGTGGGATCTTGTTGGTAGCAATCCTTTTTTTTTGGCACCATGGGGCCAGATAGCACCATTTCAACATAAATTTACTTTTTGCCAGATAAAAGTTATCTTTTTTGGCCAAAAATTTCCCATTTTTATTAAAAATGTGGATGAAGTTGCCAAATTTGGATGAAGAAGTGCATAAATATGATTGAAAAGTATTTTTTGGTCCAAAAGATGGACAAATGTAGAAGTACAACGTTTCATCAAATTTTAAGTGATCGCCATCCTGACACTTTTTAAAAACCTTTTAAAAAGGGTTGATTGGTAGTGAGAAGGAGATTCTAGATTCTCTTAGAATGCATTTTTTGAACATTGTATGAATAAACTACGAATTTTCAAAGTGCTCAAAATAGGTATTCCTAAAAGTGATCATAGACTCTCATGAAACAACGGAAGTCCATTTTAGGCAAGAATTTGTAGTGTGTGATTTTAGGAAGCGTGTGATTTTAGGAAGTGTGCAATTTTTTAGGTGTAATTACTTTGGTTACAAATTTTGAAGTTGAAATCACGTTGGCTCCAAATAAGCGTTCACCCCTTATTTGTTCATGTTTACGATTGATACATTGATGATGTATTCAAGAAAGCCAAATGTACCTCTGGGGTACATGTGCAAGAGGTGACTGACCCCTTCTGGAACCCAATCTATTTATAAACCTCCTCTCCCTTAAGGTATGTTTGCACTTGGTGTTAGAGGTGTGGTTTGGAAGGCCAGGGAGAACTGACCCCTTCATTGCCCCAACCAAGGATAATTTAAAAAAAAATCCCCCCTATCTAGTGCCGTGCTTGTTGCTAACTCTTCGCCAACCCTGCCTAATTTGGGGCCTCTAATTGTAAATATGAATTCAGAATTTCAAAAAAACCCCACATATGTTACATATGAAAATTTCCAATGTTTTTCAATTCACCTTGGCCTAGTTTTCAGAATGTGAATCTGGTCCAAAGTAGGTCTAAATTCATTCCCAAGACCCTCAGTAAAAACAGCTTTAACACCAAGTGCGAACATACCCTTTATATATTTATAGCTTCCTTGATATTTTCTGCCACTAGTCACATGAGTGCATCCATTCAACGAGAACTTGAATGAGTGCCTTCCCTTTTCTAAAAAAAAATAAACCCTTGAGGGAGTCAAAAGACGGAAGCCCTGAACAGTCAATTCAGTGCCCTGGCAAGTCACCTCAGTAAATAATAAATATCAAAAACTGAGGGAGACTCATTGGACTGGTGAAGTTTCTCATCATGGGTTGGTTGGATTTAGACTGGCCCCAGGACGACACGTGTTCTTTGTGAACCCAGGGGGGCTCCCAAAAAAAGTTCAGATTTTTCATCTGGTAGGATAAATTTTAAAAAATGGGTTTCTTATTGGAAAGAGGAAAAGACAAAATTCAGTTCAAAAAGGTGAGAACAGCCAGGCAACAAAGAGCAGTTTGGAATGTCCCCATAATAACATTGTTTGCTAGTGAGGCAAGGGTCCCATTTGCATCCTTGAAAATAAATAAAAAGGACTTGCAGAATGAATACAAAATTGTCTTGTTGTGAGGGCTCCTCATCCAATCCCAATCCTTGATTTAAGTGATAATTCTGTCCTAAGGCATCTAGTAAAGCATAGTACCTTCTGATGAGTGTACGGGAGGACCATTGCTTGGTTATGCAATGTTATAACAAAAGCTAGAGAAAAGCCTCAAGGGCCAACCTTCCCCATTCGTAACATTGTTTACCAATGAGGCAGGGTACCATTTGCATTTGTGAAGAAGGGATCAATACAATGAACAAAATTGTCTTATTGTCATGACTCCTCAATCAATCCCGACCCTTCAATTAACTAATAAGTCCTTCCCAAGCATCTAGGAAAGCATGGTACCTTCCAATGGTCATGATCTCTTTAAAAGAAAGAAAAAGAAGCATAGTACCTTCCCAACATAGGAGGACCATTGTATGGTTATACAATGTTATAACAAAAGCCAACAAAAAGCCCCAAGTGGGTCAAGGGCAAAACCTCCCCATTTGTAACATTGCTTACCAAGGGCCTATTTACATCCATGGAAAAGGGGACTCTATAGAGAACAAAATTGTCTTATTGATGTCTCCTTAACCAACCTCAATCCATGGATTGACTAATGAGTCCTTCTAAGGTATCTAGCATAGCATAGTACCTTTACAACATTGGAAGGACCATGGTTTGCTTATACAATGTTACAATGTTGTAGGACGCTTGAAGGACTAGGAAACTAAAAATTGTCATGACACACACGAAATAATTTTGGTACCACGTAGCATGAAACTTAACTAGATGTTTATACTCAGCATGGTCTAAATAGTGTCTCACTAGTTCTAATGTGCACTTTTTTAAATTTTATATTTTAATGATAAATATGATTTTTTTTTTTTAAATTTGATTGTTTGTGGTAATTAATAAGTTTTTGGATTTATACCTCAAGAAAAATTTGGAATAAGGTCCAGAAGTCCAAATGTAATCTAACCTTGTCCAATTGCTACAACCATGTAATTTTAGGGTTGGATTTAAGAGATGTAAAGAAGAGGTACCCTATTCACAGTCTTTAAGTATTTAAGACCATACAAAATTACAAAGTAATCTATTAAATCTGAAAATTTGAAGAAACGTATGAAGTTTGACATGATTGAATTTCATTAAAAAAATCAAGAAAACTCATTATTTATATATAATTTCAAAAAAATAAAAACAACAAACTTAATTCATATTTTGTCTCTTATCTTTAAAGGTCGAGTGTAGTACAAAGAGTTGCTAAACAAGCTGCAGAAACAAGAACTTCATTCATCAGTAGGGGTAGTCGCACCTTTTTCACTCCGCACTTGGAGAATGGAGAATGGAAACATGGCAGCTTAGGGTTGGCTTCATGTTGGCCCTTTGCGGTAGAATATTTTTTACTAGTTATATCTTCTACACTCCTAGTCTTTACTTTCGGAGGTGAATAATGGGAGTGGTGAAGACTTATTTGTTCAAGTATATTCTCCATCTTGCCTTATACATTGCCTTCATGTTCATCCTACGCTCCACATCAAATGTTGGTCTCCGATTCTCCACTCTTGTTCTCTAGACAACTTTTGGGAGTGTCATACCTTCTTCACCCACTGCGGCTTCCCATTGGCTCCTCTAAACCTTCACAGACTTGTCATTCTCCATTCTCCAATAGCTCGGTAAAGAAGGTGTGACTACCTCTAATGTATTTGGAATACCCTCTCTTAAAACCCAACCAATAATATTTGGGTAGTTGAACAAATTTGACTAGCATTTCAGATTTTATTTTTTATTTTTATAGAAACTAGATTGAGTTTTAATTCTATACTTATATTAAAAATTGAGATCAATATAGTAAAAAATCTATAATGACAACAGTGAAAAGTGTTTAGTATTTACTCATTGTTGATTTGTTGCACAATAAACTATTTAGAAAAGTATTGATACTCTTATTTTAAAATTTAATGTTCTTTTCTTAAATCAATTGAAATTGTATATTGACCAATCAAAAAACAATCCAATTCTCAAAATAGTTTTATTTTTTAAATTAAATTTTTTTAAGCTAAAACTTCAAAATTCATTTGAAGCAAATCTATAAATAGTATCAAAATTTTGAATATATAAATATCTTCTAGTCTTCATGCTAAACATTTTTTTTTTTATAAAAATTTCAAAAATTTATGGTACATATATTTTATAAAACACATTTTTAATTTGGTGGGAACTTCTTGGATCTTCAAAAATGATCTTTTAAAGGTTTCTGACTATGTTTTTACCAAAAACGCTACAAACTTGCCATTTCTAGGACATGTACTAAATTTTAGAATAAAAATCATTTTTGGACACATATGGCATAGAACCTTGTAGTGAGCTAGTTAGGAAAGATGCAAAAAAAATTTCAAAAATTTCCACTGCATAGATTGCAAGATATTAGCATTTGGTGACAAAAATCCTTTTGGGGGCTTTGCAAAAAACTGGGCAGCTGCACTTCAGAAAGTCACATTTGTATGAAAAAATGTCCCAAATGGTGGTGCTTCTTTGGATTCATTCTTCAAGACAAGTTGGCTACATGCTTGAAAAAATTCAGATCATTTGGAATTGTACAACATATAGGAAAAGAATAATAAGTAGAAAGAAGTAGAGAATGATTCAGAATACTAAATTGTTGAGAATTTAGTGATGGAATTGGAAAAAGCCAATCTCAATGGTTGCAATGTTGTAATAAACAATCTACAACCACTATTTCTATTTTATATTTATAAATATTAACAATTGAGTGAAATAAAGGACTTTTAAAGTCCATTGTAGAGTGGAGAATCTATAACTACCTTAAAACTAAAATTCCTCATAACTTTCATCTCATTAATTAAAATGGAATTATTCAAAGATTTCCACATATATACAAATCTAATAAATCAGTTTCAAATTTTTATTTTTGAAATAGCAAATTTTTAAGAACTTTTTTGAGTTGCCTAGACTACCCGCAAATCATTGAAAATTACATATCCTACAATAACTTTATAATTAAATAGTGGAAAGTTATAAAAATTGTTGGGCTTTAAAGCTATCCCTTGAGCATATGTTGTGTGAAAATTTCAAAGAAAAGAAAAACAAAATTCCATTCATAGAAAGTTGCCCCAAATTGCTATGTTGTCAAAAAAACGCAGTTTGGTCCTTTAAGGGTTAAAGGAATAGTTTCAATGCATTTTTATGGAACAACATTGGAATTGAAAATGAAATACTTTTCAAAAACTTCATAATTCTCTTCTTGATGCTAAAAAATTCAACTATCCATTCAAATTTTCACTTAGCTAATATTGATATTTGTATTTGTGACATCCACTACAAAAACACATACTTAATGTCTACAATGCTTCTTTGTCACCAAAAGGTATTATCAATTAGAAACTTGTTGGTATTGGATTGGAAGTTTCTAAATTACACCATTTTTAAATTTATCATCTTAGAGTAAGTGACTTGTAGACTATAAGTTGATATGCACCTAAAATAATGTCACATTAATGTAATATTGTTTGATTTGTAAGTATGATAAATGCTCTTTTTTGTTTTTTATTTAATAAAATCAATTGTAGGTATTAAAGGCACTACAAGAGAAAGGTGTGTTTTAAGTATAATCCTGTAATTTATGACCTTTTAGGAGATTTTCAGTAAAAATTTACTAGAAATACATGTATATTTATAATAAACTTTTTTTCAAAGACTTTCAATAAAAGATTTTTTTTGAAAAGATCATAAATTATAGGACTATACTACTAGGACTATACTTAAAACACACCTTTCTTTTGTAGTGAGGTAAGATTGTGTAACATTAACTCTTAAAGTCCCATTGTCTTTACAAGGGCCAAAATGGATTTTGGGTAGGTTCCTAAGAGTAAATTTTTGGCAATTTTTAAATTTTTGTTTTGGTAATATAGAAAAGTTCATTAATATTATGAGAATATAACTTATATTTCAATCAATGCCTGGAAATAAAAGCTATCCTACAATAAGCTAAAATTTCAACTCAGTGGGCAATAAAAGAAATCTACATGAACTTGAAACAAATTAATTTTTTTTCCCGCATAGATTGTATTTTTGTCTACATGGAAATCTTTGATTCATTCCATTTGGATTTGTGATGTGAAACTTATGGAGCATCTTTTTTTTTATCCAATTAGAGCATCTTCTTGAAAGAATTATGTATACATGATTTGTTTTTGAGCTCAATTTTCACATTTATTCAAAACAAAAAGATTCACAAGGTAAACATTGATGCTAGAGCAATCTCACCGTTGGAATTAGTGTGTTCTATTTGTATATTAGAGCTACTAACAATCTAGTTTTTTCCTCTATCTTGTATGTGCTTTTGTTTAGTAATTTTTTAAAGAATGAAAATCACATTAGTTTTTTTGAATTTTTATCCTAGATTCTCACCTCAATTCTTCATGATAAATAAATAAAAATTAAAAATATAAAGTGCAAAAATTTCAAGTTAAGAGGATTCAAAGTCTTATAAACTAGTTTGCTATGGTGTCCCAAAACATGTTTTTTTTCTCTTTGAGCGCATTTAGCTTGCAATCTATGCAGGCAAAGTTTTTGAAATTTCCTCCACACATTTTCATACTAGTCTGCTTCAAGATCATGTATTTAGATATGAAAAGAAATTCCATTTTTTTAATTATTTGATTTTTGCACTACAATTGGCAATTTTAACTATTTTTTGATGTAAAATAAATGTTGGGACTTTGGGGTTAAGTAGTTGAGTGTTTTATAATATAGATTCTTGCATGGATCAAAAAATTAGATGCCAATTTGTGCAAATGATTCCTACCAAAATAGTTTCAATTTAGAAAAAAAATTCTAAAGAAGAAGAAGATAATGTTCATGAAGGTAAATTCTATGATTACTATTTAATATTATATTTTAGTCCTTATAAATTTGGATTAGCATTCTTGATATTTTGTAGTTATTGCATAAGTTTTGATGATTTATAATAATTTCATTGAGAATTTGATTAAAAATAACAAATTAAGTTAAATAATTTTTATTCATTTTTTAGATTTATTTATTTAAAATACATATCCAACTCATTTCATTGTAAAAGGAACAATTTGAACACAAAACAAGGAAAAATTCTCTTATCTACAAGCTTTTGATAAATCACACTAAGATCATTTCAAAGAAGATCATGTAAGAAGAATTGTCACTACAAGAAAAAGGTGTGTTTTAAATGAGTTTTAAAGTCTAGTCCTAGAGATAAGATTATAAATAATGACCTTTAAAGAGATTTTTAGTAAAACTTTGCTAAAAATCTCCTAAAAGGTCATGAGTTATAGGACTATACTACTAGAACTATACTTAAAACATCCATTTATCTTGTAGTGGCAAAAATAACGCCCTTTGTTATGTGTAAAATATTTTATATTCTTGAAGTGTGCCATTCATTTCCTTTGATGTGACATTCATTCTATGAGAAAGTACCAAGACCAACATGTAGTCAGGGGTACAATGGATACATCAAGCTCAACATTAAGTAATTGTATATTGGTTTGTATCTTAATTTTTCCAAAATTCCGATTGTAGCAATTTGTCTCAAATAATATTTAATTTAATTTGACCAAAATTCTTATATACAACCGTAGAATGGGCTATAAAATGCACATAAATTCTCTTTTATTTTTTCAAACAATTGGACTATTTGCATCACCACCTTATGTAAATATTTGTAGTTTGTATCCAATCCCAATATAGTTCTTTAGTTGTGCTATTGATGTTTCCAAGCTTTTTGAGGAGTCCATTGGTCCTCTAAACTCTTGAAGTACAAATCACATTGAAAACCCCCCATTTGGGACCATGGTTTGTATTATAGTTGTATTTTTAAAATGCAATTGTGGTAGTTTTAGTCCAACAAAACATAAAATCTTTGACTAAATGGATTTAAGCATAAGTTTGTGCTAATGAAAGGTTAATCAATGATATAGTCTCTTTCAAAGGATTTTTTGTTAATTATCATGAAGTATAAAATATATCTCAATAATTATAATTTAGCAATTTGGGAGTCAAATGTTGGCATAAATTTTGTAATAAAATTTAATATACATATATGTTTATTAATCCATAGCAATGAAAAATATCATATTTGGAATTTGAAGCTTCCAAATGTGAAGACTAAAGTTCTAACTTTTTAAATGAAACACTTTACTTTGACAAATATATGCCAAAAAATAGGTAAAAAAAGTCAAACATACCATTTTTAGGTCAATTTATACATAGACATTGCAAAGGATAGAAGTCTTTAATGAAGAAATTAAAACAAGGTTGCAAAGATGTCATAATTCACTATTCTTCTCATATTATATACAAAATAATACTTTCAACTTAGTGCATGAGCTGGATCTAGGCAAAATATAGAATCAACTTTTGTTCCAAATCTCTCACTTCCTTGGCGACAAAACTTTCCAAAAAATAATACCTTGTAAACATTTTGCAATGAACTGGAAGTTAGGACTTGGGATGTAGTATGAAACATGAAGTCTTGATTTTTAATTCTCCATCAATCAAAAATTGAAACTTCTGTGGGACTTAGAATATAGTAAGTATTAGCCTTCAATTTGATGTTTTTTTTTGTAGGCATGGAATGAATATTGAAATGAGATTAAATTTCACATTTGTGAAAGTCAACTTTGTTTCAATATTGAATCGAGCACCGTATGTCGTGTTCAAAATCCACAAAAAATATTTCTTAAAATATAAGAAAAAAATTTCAAATTTTTTTATATTAAAATTTAAAAAAAAAATCTTGTATAATATCCTTCTATTTATAAAATCTCTGGAATCTAAATTTCCGTGTTGTACAGGAGATACTAACCTCAGAGCATCACCATCACATCACCAAAGAAAAAAACACAAAATGGTTTTCACAAAGTGATGTCGTGGCCCCTTCCTCTGGAACTACCGCGCACAGTGCAATCCATGTAACACTGCTTGGCAATGCCATTTTAAATGTTTTATCCAACTCATTTGACATCATCAATGATGTCATGAAAGAAAATGATTTCTCCATTGTCTAAGGGTTGAGTTGTTGCGTGAGCTCTTGCATGGGCGATAAAGACCTTAAAAATGGTGTGGATAGAGCCCAATGTAATGTTGCTCAAGACAACCGGAGAACCGGAAAACCGTTTGCGTTGATGCGGTGAAGCCCCAAAATGCCTTCACGCCCATAGATTTAGGGTTTGGATTAGGGTTTAGATTAGGGTTTGGGGGATTAGGGTTTGGAGCTGTACCTGTGCCCATCTTTGCAGCTACTTCGCTCTCGCGATCTCGCGGAGCCTGGCCATGGCTGCGCGCTCGCGCCTGCGGCCATGGTGCTCAAGACGAAAGTCTGCCGGTTCTCCGACTCCAATATCTACTCCGGCTGTGGGATTCGATCCATCCGGAGCGACAGCCAGGTGTCTCTCTTCCTCAACAGCATGAGCAAGCGCTACTTCCACCACCTTCTGAAGCCCGCCAAGCTCTTGTGGACGGCGCTGTACCGGAAGGAGCTCGAAAGAAGGACCCTCACGACATCGCCGTGAGGAAGAAGCGCAGACTCACCTACAAGCCCTACTCCTGCTCCATCGTGGGGGCTTCGCTGGAGGTGCTTCAGAAGAAACGGACGGAGTCGCGGACCGCAGCGAGGGAGGCGGCGTTGCGGGAGATTATGGAGCGGATCAAGAAGACCAAGGACGAGAAGAAGGCGAAGTAGGTCGATTCAGTTAAGGTGAGAAAGGGGTCCGGAGGAAAGCAGGCCACGAGAGCAGCTCAGCGGAAGGCTGCGAAGACGGGCGCCGGCGGAAAGCGTTTAGATTGTTATCTTGCAGATCCAGTTGCGATTCAAGCTTTTTGTGGGAAACAAGATACACGCAGCTGTATGTGCTTTTTTAATGGCATCAAAAGTTTGCAATTGGCATTTCTTAGCAGCCATTACTATAATTGTCTTCACCAGCTCATTGTCATTGTGGATCCCCTCACGAGCTGTTTTGTTGAATTGTTTTAAGGTTTTAAGGTGGACTGAACTATTTCTGAGCGATTTTCATTTTCAGACATGACTGTGCAAGTGACGCCTGAATATGTGGTCACATTGTCAAATTGACGCTGAGTTTAGGGGAAGTCCAGGCACGGCAATTGGATTTTGTATAGTAAAGATATAAGATCCCATAGTTCAATTGGGAGTTTACTTGTATCATCTATCAGGGGTTTCAATTATTTGCGCTCTCTTTTTCTGTTCCAGTGATATAAACTAGCGTAAATCGGTGCGCTCGTTATGGATTGAATGAACTTCTCGAATGTTTGCTGGATGGATTCTCGAATGTTTCTGTTTGCCTGGTCCTTGACGAGCCCATGACCTCTGAAGGAATGAGCCAACTGCATGCAGATAATCTGACACGATGCCATGCAATAGACCGAGCCACACTCGTGAAACCTAGAAATCAATATCCCGAATCCCAAGACATTCTAAACTCTGTCACTATGATGAAAAACAAAGTCTTTATTTGAAAAGGAAAATAATAATTATAAAAGACGACATTAGGGGGTGTCAGACCACTCAAGTCTAGTTGGCAAAAGCACAATTCCTGCTGCAAGGTGTGTAACCAAATTGGGGACAATGTGATTCTTCTATCTGACTATCTCCAAAGCATTCATTTCCTTCTTTTTGTTTGAAAAGATGGAACAAGATTCTGAGATGGGCTCTGACTTCCCTCTATAAACTGGCACTCGGGTGAATCTTCAGAAGGGTCACATGTTGATTCATGGACATTAGGGTTTAAGCAGAGATGCTAGAGGCAGAGCAGGATCGAACTTCCCTGTTGTTGTTTTTCCTTCAGCGTTTAAGGATAAAGAATCAGACGTTTGCGGCGTCAGATGCAGGAATGGTTCCCCAAATTTAAAACTCGGTCAATCCGGACGCACATGGTTTCGGTACCGGAGGAATCCGAGGACACGGCCTGGATTGCAACCACAGGTGATTTTTCACAAGTACCTCAGCTCTCTTTTTTCGACATGCCCTCCAAGAGCAATTTGTCATGTGATATGTTCTTTTAAAGCACACCTTTTCAAATTATCTGTAATTTGACATGTTCAAGTTTGGTTGCCTTTCTTTTCATTCAAGGCTTTCACTGAAAACTTTGCCAAAAAGCTCCATCGAATTCTAGCACATGGAGCATGAAGTGCGAGAACTTTGGAGAGGTTTCCCTCGTGCTCAAGGCATCAGACCACATTGTCCACGATCTCATTCACGCGTTTGATCCGTGTGAAGATAAAAAGAATGGAAAGGCCTCCCCGGCCCATTTGGCGCTCCCGTTGCGGAAGTGGTACGGTATGCGACTCGAGATGGAGTTTTGTTCTTGGGAGTGTTTTTCTTGGGGTTTATCAAAGAGAAATGACAGGGTTTTACGGAACTTTGCTTGGGCGAGAGGAAGAGCTTACTGATCTAATTCTGAATTTTCTTCTTGGAAAATCTCAAGGATGGAAAACCTCAAGAATGAGGGCTCTGTTTCTGGGCATCTTTTCAGAATGTGATACATCGTTCTGCTGGTCACTTAGTGCTCCTTGCAATTTGGGAATAGGCATGATCTGGGGCTCCTTTCCCTGCAGCGTATGTGCTGCATCTCTAGCTTGCTCTCTCGACTTGCAAAAGTGGGGCGTTCTTTCTGTTTCATTGATTGACTTTGAGTCCGATTCTTATCTGGCTTGAAATTTCAGCTTAGCTTTCCAGGTGTCAATTAGTTTCGGCAGGGCCAGCTGATGCCTATACTGAGGTGACAGTGCCAAGAAGTTCAAGATGAAGACAGAGAAAGACTCGGTGCTAATTAGTATTGTCATACTCCACCTATTTCCTTCGTTCAACAGCCTGAAAGGAGCTTGTTGTAAGAGTCAGCTCATTCCAATGAGGTGAGAACGTTGAATGTCTGCGAGATTAACATATCTTGAGTGAAGAAGCTGCCGCAAATGGGATCCTCATCTGCGTCCTGTGTGGTGGTGCAACTGGGCCAGGGAGGGAATCAACTTTACACGGCCTTCTTCTCTGCTCTCGCTGACTTAGCTCCTGCAGCAGAAGATACCACTGCATTCTTCAGAGACTGCGCCAAAGGGAGTCGTGTAGCGCGCGCCGTTCTCATTGACATGGAACCGAAGGTCCATGGGTTGATTTTTGTTGCGGTGCTAATAGTCCAGAAAAATTTAGTACTTTGTCCTCAATCGTTTTGATACGAGTCTATTTTGATTTACGAAGTATTCATGCTTGATTTGTGATGTGGAACAATGTCATGAAGGTAATCTCGGCAGCAATCAAACGTGCAGCAGCACAGCATCATAAAAACAGCGCAACGGCTTGGAAATTTTGCTCAGATCGTCAGATCACGCAAGATAGTGGGTCTGGTAACAACTGGGCACGGGGGTTCTATGTCCATGGGCCTCGATGCCGTGAGGCAATCTCGGATGTTATACGTCTTGAGGTAGGCAATTGATTTCAGAATGCACTTGTGGATTATACAACTCGTGTTCCTTGCAATCGTTCACACAATAGAGTCAAATTATGTAGACCAGCTTCCTTTATATGGAAGCGTAATGTAAGTGAACGTCCTGTCCGTAATTGCTCAACTTGTGCCGATGCCAAGATGAACATGCTTGAAGCAACCGAACAAAGATGCTCACAGTTGCTACTGTCAACATCTTTTGAAGATGTGGATTTGTGTCCATGACTGTCCTGATATCATCCAAAATTTCGGAGAGACGTGCCATCGCGGTTGGGCTCTGTAGGCCTGCCTCTTCTGCTGATCCGAGGATGGTTTTTTTTCAGGTTGAGGCTTGTGATTTGTTCGGGGGCTTTCTAACAGCACAGAGCATGGCTGGTGGCACTGGTTCCGGCCTCGGTAAGCTCCACTTCCCTCCGGGGTTCATGTGGCATGTATTGATGTTGAATTCAATTTCCACTCTCGGAAGTGTAGATGTAGATTTCTCGGGTAACCCCCTTGAAGGACTAAGAAGCCTCATTTGTGCCTCGTTTCCTTGTCGCAGTCTTGAGTAGGTCATATGTGCACCTTTCTTTCGTTCAATTTATTTATTAGGGACTGACTAACACATGCAATGTTTTTCACTGACTGTTGATACATAAAACTTTACCTCATACGAATTACATTGGTCATTTCAAGATCTTGGTCCTTCAGGAGTTAAGATTGAATGGTCGCCCAGCACCTACTTCTTTCTTTTGCAAGGGAGTCATTACCTGAGTGTGCCTTTCCTTGCGCATACAGGAGCATACGTGATGGAGTTGCTGAAGGACGAATACCCCTCCGCATGTACTCTGAGCCACTGCATCTGGCCATACGAAAGCGGGGAAGTCATTGTGCAGAACTACAATGCGCTGCTCACACTGGCGAAGCTGCAAGAGTCGGCCGACGGCATCATCATCTCGCAGAACGAGTCGCTGTCTTCAATTTGCAGGAAAACTCTCGGCATTCCAAGGCCGTCGTTTGATGACATGAATGATGTAGTCGCTCATTCCTTAGCCTCCATATTCCTCCCTGCCTCGTGGCGGTCAGTGGACTCTTCTTCTGAGGCTCATCGCAAGACAGCTGCACGGGACAGGGTTTCACATGACAAGGAGGATTGTTATGCGAAGGGCGGCATCTGTGGAACTGGAATGCCTGTCCGCTTACTCTCTGACTTGGTGTCCAAATTGTGTGCCCATCCTGGGTATCGCTTGTTGTCTTTGAGGTTTACCCCACAGGCATGTCATCAAATATATTATTTACCTCAATTTCATCAAATTGATAGTAAACAAAGATTATTTTTTAAAGATTCAAGCAGTGCTTTGGGTGCACGAGATTTTTTTTGGACGAAACAATTTCCTGAAGCACTCTTTTCATCATCCAAAATATGGACATCGCAGCGCAGAGGGTTTAAGATAACTGAATTCTCTGCGCATCCGTGGTTTCAACTTTGCAGATTTCACCAAAGTCCTTGAACTTCACCACCTTCAACTGGGGAGCACAAACCAAGCAGTTGCAACAAATGCTTGTCACTGGCGCTCTGGGAGACTTTGACATGGACTGGAACGTGACATTACCTCATCAAGGAACCTCAACGAGTGCCTCACGATTCAAAGGCACCCGCACTGTGAACCGCTGCCTGGCCAACTTGTTGGTGTTGCGGGGAATGGGAAGTCACAATGCAGACGTGAGCGGATTCGAGCACGAGAGCCTCTACCCCGTCTGGTCAGTGGATCCCTTGAGTGTGGCCGTCACCCCTGCCAAGCTGGGCAAGTATGAAATCTCTGCCGGTTTGCTGAGCAACTGCCAATCCTCCGTCATGTGCACGTTCAGGGCTCTCTCAAGGGCTTACGAGATGTTTGCCTCTCGAGCTTACTTGCACCAGTATTTTCAGCATGGCATGGAGATGGCGTCCTTTGATGCCGCGTTTGCAACGGTGGAAGATGTTATTGCCCGCTATCACACACTGTGATTTTCTCTGTAAGTTTTGTGTTGCTAAATATGTTTGTTGCAATCTAAAAGATTTCGATGTGATTTCGATGTGATTTTGAGGTGTACAGTACATTCAATTCATCCTATGGAATAATCTTTATTGCATATAAAGATATATTACTTTGTTGAAAAGGATACCGTTTTGGTTCCTATGAGTTCTCCATTCTCTCTTTGTCATTTGATCCCCGATCCCTGTAGCCTCCAATAGTGCGTCAATTTCAGCTTTTCTGTTGTCTGCACGTGCAATTGCCTCCTCTCGAAACGAATTCCGTTTTGCACCAATTAGCGTCACGATTCAAACATTCAATCATGTCTGGGCTTGGTCGTGCACAATTCTACAGAAGGTGGCATCGTTCTCATCCATATTACGGAATTGTCTGGAGTTGTGAAGAGTTCTCGAGCACTCAGATCTGCTAACCCTTCTTGTCTTCATTGGACTGAAGAATTGTACATGATCCTTAGATAACTGTACATGTTTTGTACTGTAGATCTCCGATCGGCTAAGATTTTCTTTTGGAACATAACCAGTACTTTTGAGTGGGCAAGCTACATTGATGTTTTGCAAAAAGATCCAATTCCACCAGATCATTCTCAGTCACTGGGACATATTTTGCTTTGTCGACTCAAAAGCAAATATGTCAAGGAGAGGATTATATCATTATAACCCCGTAAGGTTGCATTCAATGTGAGCTCTCTGATGAACCAAAAGGCACACTCTTTCCATGTTCTTGCTTCAAGAGTACAAGGTAGTGTAATGTCGAGCCACTCAACATTTAATCCATAGCAAAGTTGATACAGAAGTGTTCATCTTCCAGACTTCTGAAAATTTCGAAGACCTGTAGAAGAAACTTTGCATCCCCAAAATAGATTACTTTGAAGTAATCAAATCCATTGACGAACATGAATTCCATGTAATATACAGGACTGTTGAAACAGTAACAATCTGTTAAAATCAACCCGTCTTCAATGCATGAATGTGCATTGCTACTCTCAAACAAATTCCAACTTCCGGAAAAAATTCACTGAGGGTTGTGAATCGTTACACCTACAATTACACCTCTGAAAAAACTAGGATTCGAGTTCACATGGTTGTATATAATACATGATTGAGCAGGCACAAAAGCATAATATGCCCTCCGCTCTATTCGTCTTTCGATAATTGCTCATTTCTTAAGGTGCAGCTCATGGAGATTGTTTCCAAGAGCATCATGGAAATCAATCCTGAGAGCCTTCGCAGCCATCGACACAGAGATGAAACCTTGTCCGTCGTGAGCAAACTGAAGTCCATCTTCACTTGTGGCTTCTCGCATGCCTTGGAAGGACTTCGAACCTGCCCCACTCGTAATAAAATGAACAGAGCTGCGGCACAAAAGACAAGAAGAAGAACGTTAGAAGAGCACTAAAGATTTCAACTCACTAACAATTGAAAAAAACTTCATAGGAACACCATGACAGATCCTAAACCCTAAACCCTAAACCTAAACCCTAAGCGGGGAAACAGATGAATCTAATTCAACAGTCACTCTGTCACAAGAAGTTGACACACACAAACATGATAAGTCAAAAGCTAATAAACCATGTGTCAAAAGAAATTCCAAACCATTGTCCTCACTCTTATGATCCCAAGTACTTCATTATAAATGCAACACTATTACACTATTGATTGTCACCATGTTATTGAATGAGTTCATTGATAATCAAGTGCATTTCAGGTGCCTTAGCTCAGACATTAAAGAGGCCTGTCCGATGTATTACCTGTCCTCTCGTTTAATATGTTCAAGGCAGTGGTCATGGCCATTGATGTACAGGTCCACTTTATTGCTCTGCAAAAAAAGCAGCAGGATAAGAATCAGTAATTGGGGAAGTTGGGTACACTCCAAAACCCTAAAACTAAACATTACTCCCTTTTTAACGATGCAATGAGAGAGCAGAATGAGAGCTGAACTCTAGAATGGGAAGCACGTGAAACATTACTTCCCTTTTTAAGGATGCAATGAGAGAGCAGAAGGAGAGCTGACCTCGAGAATGGGAAGCACGTGCTTGACAAGCTCCGGGGTTTCACCGTGGCGACCCAGACTGCGTATCGTATGGTGACCCACAACCACCTTCCATGTCGCCATCGAGGACTTCAATTGCGAGTTCAAATTCTGATAGCACAGCACGAAAGGATTCGGTACCAGTACTCGGTTTCAGTATTAGGGTTTCGGTATTAGGATTCAGTACCGGAGTTCGGTTTTAGTACTTGAAAGATTCGAACCATTCACAATTTCATCCGAAGCTATCTTCTAACTTCATAACATCATTGAGTAATGCAATTTTAGAAATATCTGAGATAACCGTAGCTTCTAGCATTCGGAGTCTTAATACCTGCAGAACCCTAAACCCTAAACCCTAAACCATGACTATCGGGAACGCACTTCATTGTGTAATCAACTTCGTTATGAAGACATTCTTTCACTTGGCAAGACATATTTTTATTACCTCGATTTGTGCATCCAAGTACTGTTGTCGAGGACCGATGCCCCTCCAATCGAAATCCCTGTGTTGCTCCGCACTCCAGTAATCATTTACAAAAGGGGTTGTGTCGATGAAGAAAAACTCCACAAACTTCCCACATCGCCCTGCACACACAAAAAAAAGCAGACAGACAGAGTTGTTAACCACTTCATGGAATAGAAACGTAACTCCACTTCGGAACTTCATTGTCAATTAGGGTTACTTCCAAAACATGTTTCAACTATCATTCTTGCTTGGCATAGTTGTTTTTCTCTCTAATTGTACAGTTTTGTTATCTTGATTGAAACTTCTTAAAGTGAAAGCTTCTGAAGTGATTTATTTCAACTCCTACAGATAATTATGGAAACAAGCCCATTTTGGGAAAATTTACCTTTGTGAGAAGAACTGCAGAGGGAGTATCTCAATTGATAAGATCGTTGACAAAACCATCGGCTGTCTTTTTGGGTTAGAGCGTCCCCAATTTGCAACAGCGTATCTCCCAAGTAGTCGTGGTTACCCAACACTGCATTGCCACAAGGTTGAGACGAGTCAAATTTGGACCCTAATTAATTGCACAAACTACACTCAAACTAGGGTGAGTCACAATTTATTTATTACTGCATCCACCTATTTAAAATTTAAAGAATCGATGACGAAACGATTCACACTACCACAATTCAATGACAGATAGGACACCCATCTTGTTTCTGAACCTACACAAACTAACTCAAAACGTAGGGTTCTACACAGAAAAGGAACTCAAATGCAACCTAATCAAGACCTTTGTTTTTTGGGGGTAAAATTGAAGACCTCTGTTTTGAGAACAGCAGCTGTACCTGCGAACCATTGTGTTTGCAAGCTCCGTGCAGTGTACACCTTGGAGAAGGAGTTTTTGAATTTCGGATCGTGTGGGCCTGTCAACCCAGCTTGGTAGAAATTGTCCCCCACTGAAATCACGAAGTGAATCTTCAGCTTGTGCCCCACTCGACCCATCTGCAATCAAAAACTTGCATAAATTAGAAGAAAAACATACATTCAAAGTCTTCCCAGCAAGGTCTTTGTTTCGTCACACAGTGAAATATCCTTCACCCCACAAGACCGAAGTTTTACAAGGATTGTGTAATAGAAGGAGAGGAAACAACATTCTTCACAAGACTACTATTAATGAAGAAGTATTTGAGCACACTTCCTAGAATTCAAGTCATAAAGTCGTGTTGGAAATTGAAAGAAGACTCCACTCATATGCCATATTTCATTTCTTTTGATATGATACAAATTATTAAGAATTTTGTAAACGAGGCTTCACCTACTAAAAAGAAAATATTTCCGTCCCCCAGAAAAGTCTGTAGTAGACTTACACTAGGTCCCAAAACCACTGGGCACGAGTTCCGAAAGGTGCTCAAAGCTCAAGATTTGAGGGATTCGGTAACGACGTTTACGACATCAAGAATAATGAACCCCTCGAAGACTTTCAAGGTTTCAATTCGTTTTTCACAACAACAAAAACAATTGAAACCTTGCGTCTGTATCGACAGCGAAGTTCCCAAGCTTGCAGTAATATATACGGAGTGTAATAATTGCAACAAGGTCTCACCTGCTTAGCAACCAAGGTCTGGTTGAACGCGCCTTCCCGACCCCAGTCCCCCACCACCAAGAAATTCAACGGAAACTTTGTGAAAGATTGGGTCTTCAAAGCAACCGATGATCTAGACTCAACGCTGTACAGCGAAGCCGCGCAGCCCACGAGGAACAGCACAAGCACGGCAACCACGGTCGTCGCCGCGATTTTCCAAAGCCCCCTTCCTCCGCTTCCTTCATTCCCAGCACCCTATTGCATCCAACAAACAATCAACATTCAACAAACTTTCAATTAACAGATATCCAAACAAACATCAGTTCCCCAGGTGAGAATTTCATTCCGAACAGAGGATTTGATGGTGCATTCGTAAGCTATGAACTGACCCGTGAAGAAGCGATCTGTACCTCCACATTCGATTGCAACAGGCCTACTTCTTCATCCGGAATCGTTTGGGTACCCAAGATCGCCATTCCTGCAATTAATCAAACCAACGAATCCCGATTAGTCACCCTGAAAGAATCCTGAAAATTTTCATCAGAAAAAAAAAACATCAGAAAGAAGAGGCAGGTTACGAGCGAGCACAATCAACAGCACCGAGTTAGACACCTTGTTCAAATTTCCGACGGTGCGGTCAGAGTTTATGGGATTGACACGAGATCACAAGCTCCACAGACTGAAAAATAGTTGACGGCTGAGTTTGTGAAAGTTGGAAACGAAAGGGAAGAGTAGAAGAGCTCATTTTGAATTGGCGGACTTGACGACGCCAGGAGACGAGGTGCAAGCAGCGGATCGAGGATCAGTTGAGGGAATCTACTCTTGAAGGAGCGGATATTCTAGAAGAATCCAGAACGGATCCTCGAGAACTGAATGACTGACTGGCAGACAGACGCGGCTTCAAGCACGGACGTACGACTACGGGAGCGCCGTTCCAAGTTTCCGAGTATATTCCAAGAAAAAAACAGAAGGCGGTATTTTCATGTTTTCGAAATAATATAATTAGCATGATGCTATAATCTCGCAACGTAACTGCCACTCCTGCCACGTATATATCTTCGAACAACGGCAACGGAACGGAACTTCCAACTCCCGTGTGCGCGAGAGAGTCAATATTGATAGCAACACCAACCCACAAGTTCGATTCAGTAATTCACACCATGCCTACTATCAGACTGCAACTCTGTGTCTAGTCTCGCCGTCTTACAACCATAAATTGGCGTGAGTCAGGGCGCCAAATTTGTGACTTTCAAGTGTTCAGAGACTCGTATCGATATGTTAGTTGACATAGCGCAATTTCACGAGATTGGTACAGACTGTTTTCGGCACCAGTCTAGCTGATCGGAACCTCAGATTTATACCGGTCATACTCTTGTAAGCTCTGAGCACTTGAATGTCACAATTTTGGCGCACTAAAACACGTCAGAACTATTATCGGAGAGTACGTTCATGTAATCAGAGCAATCTCTGAAAGCCGGTCGACATGCTAGCTAGCTCAAGCTAGCGACGTCTCTACTTCTAAAACGGACACTCACGTTTCTCGCTTAAAACCACGTTGATATCTGCAGTCAGTATATTTGAGATAACTAAGATACAAACTCGATACAACTATGAGCAGCGTACTTCTGATGTAAAAAATCAGAATTGACCGGGAAGATCGACCAGTACCAAGAAACGGTCGACAGTGAACCTCCACACTCGGAGTTGTAAAGAGAATCATTCAGAAAACGACCATAGCTTTTCACAACCGTGGTTTCACACACAACTTCGTGTCCATAACGATTGACCCAAGTCGTCACCTCAAAAGCCACGGCAACTCAAAGTATTTTATATCCACACGCACGCACACACCTGCAGGAAACTAGATGATGCTGGAAATTAAAGCTCCACAGAAACCGCAATTCAGCACCGAATCGCAAATCAATTAATGTGGACTGGAAGAGCACGAGAGAGAGATAATGAGAGGGGAAGAATTTTAGGGGATGGAACGACGCCTTGTGGGTGGGCGAGGTGGTTGCAGTAGGAAGAGGTCAGGGAGCGCAGAAGATGGAGGTATGGCACGGTCAAGGGGGAACGGTCAAGGGGGTGAATCTTCGGCGGGCAGGTTGGACCGTGCCTCGTAGGGAATAGTAAATTACGGAGATTGTCTCGTGACTTTCTAGCTACGGATCTCAGTACGAACCGCCTCGTGGCCACTTCGCCGCTTTTGGTGCAATAGCCCGTTTTAAACGGTCAAGCAGAAGTGACCGGACTATTTATAGATGGAGATGAACCTCCAAAATGAAAATCTATTTTTAGAAATTCAAAATTTGGGCTAAGACTTTTTTTTTTTATAATATCAAAATCTTTTGTCTGTAAACAGAATTTTCTTGAACAATGTCATCCAATTTGAGTGATCTATCATCCAATTCATTACCTTTCGTCTACACTAATAATAAAACTCTAACTCTAAATGGCAACAACATTGTTAACAATACAAGATGTCAACATCAACACTAATTGTGAGCTACATGACATGGCTTTTTAACACTTGATATGAAACGGTATCATTGAAGTAGAATTTAAGAATTATTTCCCAATCTTCATTTCCAATCCTATGACAAATGCAGTTTCAACAACTCTTGGACTAGTGACCCGCATAAATCAAGTTAGTAACTTTAATTTAAAATAACTTTAGAAGTCATGTTTAAGCTTTAATTTACTAGTAGCCAATATATAAATGAAATAGGACAAAGAGACTCCATTTTTCATCCAACATTTAATGGCTAAGACATAAACTATACTTATATATTGCATCAAGTTGGATTGTACTAACTAGTGGAGTGTGGTGTACATACAGTGTCTTCTTAATATTCAAACTAAGATCCCTTCTTTGAAATGTATTGAATCATTCAAACATTTTCAAGTATACAATTCTTTTAAAAGACAAAAAAATATGGCAACCAACCCAAATTGTTTCATATTTTTGAAGCAAATATTATATTAAATATGAATTTCAAATACAAAAACTCATAGGAACTTATTTATGTTCTTCAAAGGAGAGGAAACCATCTAGTATTTATCCTTTAATGAATTTCAAGAGACCCCAATTCAATATCAAAGAATCTAAAAGTAAACTCATGTAATTTTTTTAATCAATTAAGATTTACTAAGATCAATTAAGATTTATTTTGGTAATGTGATAATCACAAGAAAGAGCTTGCAAAACAAACCCTATTATTTTTACTTCCATCCTATTAAATCTCATCCAAAATTGTGCTTGTATGTACTTTATTATGCCTTCACTTAATCCTTAGCCCCTAAACTTTCAAGGCATTTTCAAGGGCATTTTTTCATCAAAAAATACTCAAAATTGTCATTTTTATTGCAAAGTGCAAAAAACTTTAGGAAATTTTTTTTCCACATATCTTGCATTGGTCTAGTATGAGAATGTGTGGAATGAATTTCAAATACTATAACTACATAGATTGCAAGATATGTGTGTTTGAAATGAATAAATCTAGATTTTTTGCACCTTGCTTGACTAGATTTTAAGGCTTTGAATCTTCTTAGCTTAATAGTTTTGCACTATGAATTTGGGATTTCTTATTTTTTATGTTGAAAAATGAAGTGGAAAGTCTAGAAAAAAGATCCCAAAATGGATTGCAATAAATAGTATTTTATGTGTATTTGACATAGAAGTTATATTCATGAAGAACCAATGGTTAGTTCAAAGTTAGCAAGTGGAATTGGAAAAATACCTTGTTTAATTGCAATTTGAAAACATTGAGAAAAAGAAGTGAAAAAATCTATAAAATCTTATATTTTGAATTAAAAAAATAGAGAAAACATCCAAATTTCGTACTTGAACAATCAATTCAATTTGGAAATTGAAGGAAAATAGCCAATAAGGCAAGAGGTCCATAAAGTGCCCATGTACAAGCAAGAACTAAATTCAAGACGTGGTAAAACTTCTTGAAGTATTTTTTAGTAAATTCTCCTTGAAAGACAAATGAAATTGGCATCTAATTGCCACAAATCAAGTTTTTTCATAAATTTTTGTAGCTTAATAGATTTAGATATAAATTCTTGAAGTTGATGCAATGGACTATAAAATTGTCCACATCCTGAAATGTAAACTATTTGTACATTATTGGTACAATGAAAAAGCAACATGTATACAAATAGTGCACGTTTCAAGAACTCAAGGTGGGTGATTTCAGAGCCCAAGCGCTTCATAAACCTCCCACCTTAATCCTTTAACCCAAGAACAACACGGGGGTGATGCAGTTTTGGGTGTAATCTTTGTACTCCTAAACAAAAAAATGGCTTTAATTAAGGTGGTTCCTACCTTTTGAAGATTGTATGCCCTCCTCCTACTATAAAATGGTGGTGGATGAAAACCTGCATCTTTTGTCTATAGTAGAGATATCTTGAGTCATTCATGAGACAATTTCAATCCTTCGCGTCGTTTCAGGGCTAAAGATTGATGCAGTCTCCCCATGACCAAGGTAGTTACCAAAATTATTCCAATTTTTGACCCAAATAGGTGCATTCTTTGTTTCTATGGTAAACAAAGAAGTCATCCATCTCCCACTTTAGGGCCTCAACGTCCTTCAAGAGTAAAACCCTAAAAAAACAAGCCTTCTTTAACATTGCAAGAAGGTGCACATATATAGTTTAGGTACAAACCTTAGAGCAATCCTACAACAACACGCTGAAGCAAATCAATGGAGGACATTCTTCTATCATAGAAGATCAATGGTACATTGAACCTTTAGAGGTTAGTTGCATTATTCATAGAACTAGCTGAAATTCACTCCATTGCTACTTAAAATTTCCCGTAGCTGAAAAGTATATGGGAAAAAATCCTTGAAAAATTTAGATTTTAGCTTAAGCTCCAACAAATAATAGAATTTGGTAGCCAATTTGCAACTTCCTCCACATTGCAATTAACACCTATTTTTTCAGTTTTGTCTTTTAGTACTCCCAATAATCCTTTAATCTTCTTTTTTTTTATTTATTTTTTAATACTACTCACTCTCAAGGTGGCTAAAGTCGATGCTTGTTTTGTCTTAAAGCATTAAAGAAAATTTGGACTCTCGAGAAGGCCGCTAAAAAATACCAGAAGAGACCCCTATATTACATTTATTTTGGCTTGACAAATTTTTTTCCCCTATTGTCGCTCATTGTGAGTTCAGGCATTGATTACAAAAGAAATATTACTTGAAGGGAGGAGGGGACAGCAGTTACTATTTTTAAATATATGTCATCATGCAGTAAACACTCCTTGTAAAACTCTGAATAAACTATACATAAAAGGAGTAAAAGTGATAGTTCTTGATGAAGTTCACACAAGCTGACACCGCATCTCTAACAAAGATGCCGTCCTTTTCCTAGCTCCGTAGGACTCCCCAAATAGAGTGGCTTGTCAAAGCTTGATGGCCTTCTTGAGAGTCCAAAATTTTCTCTAATGGATTGCATATTGCACTAAATTCCATAAACTAGTTCTGGGATCACTGGTCAGCTCTGGTGAGTGTTGCTGTGGGGTCTGCTCCTACTGCAGCTGTCTCGTCGACCTTTGTCCACCCTAATCTACGAAGTCCTGATCCTGTTTTGTTTTGTTTTGGCAATCTTCGCGGTGGAATCTTTTTCCAATTGCGTGCGCTCAGTCACTCAGTTTCCGTCTCTTTGCCTGATTGTTGCAGTCGCACTGACGGACTGTGAATGGCTCGACGTGCGTGGTCAGCATTAGATCCAACTTCAACGTACTTCCAAAGTTGCAAGGCTTCTGCATGCAGCTACTGCAAGTCAAGTAAATTATTCCGTCCACTCAATTGCTCATCATGCTGGCCCAGGTCCCAACAACTGGAGGATTGAAGATTCCGCCTGTCTGATACGGAATCACCGATGAAAAATTAGACATCACCAGGCCACTGACGCACTGATCCACACACTGTACAACTTAATTAGTAGTTTGAGATTCAAACCGAAACGGTAAGCTAGCTTCCCGTAACCCCCCGAAAAACGAGAATCCAGGAAACCGAGAATCCTTCTGTTCAATGTGAGCAAGCTCTTTGATCATCGATCTCATATCTGATCTGAAAGCGATGAAATTAAATGTAGCAACTTGGTGGTAAGCTTACATCGAATAATCTCTTCAAGTCTCTTAATTTTCGAATGTTACGTTCACTCTTCCTTCTCTTTTACCTTGCGGTCACTTTACGTGTGAAACCAAGCCAAGGAAGAAAAAGTAAAAGAAATCTTATTAATAACACTCTCAGACAAGAGCAGCTTACAAATGGTACTCCGAACTAACTTCACCCTGAGTTAACTTCACCGCGTGAATTGTTACCTTAAAATAATGCAAAAGCACTCATTGGAAGTCATTCAAGCTACTAGAGAAGCCTTTCCCTTTTTACACAAAATTTGGAGAATGGATAGTTGCACTTCTGTCTTGCATGCAGAGAGATTCTTTATCATTCATAGGCCAGAAAAATGTCCTCCGCGTTTATGGGTTAATTTCTCTTGGGTTGGCCGCAAGTGCAAAACAAGCATTTCAGTTAGTTGGAACTCCACATCCGATTCCAACATTGGAGTTTCTAAAGAATTGTCAAGAAAGGTTAGTAGCTTTCAGATCTCTTTTTGGAGATGTGAATAACTTACGAGATGATTGGTACAGTTAAAAACAGTTGGGACTGATAAGGCCGGCCCACACTAATAATAATAAGGCAAGGCAAGGCAAGAAAGAGTGTGGTCTGGAAACTCAAGTCTTTCAGCCAACCATTACAGTGCCCCAAGGGTTCGCATTTTGTGACCTAAGTTACGCTAAGTAGCAGGCCATGTGATTCGGAAAGTGATGGAACCAATTGGAAAATTCGAACCGCCGGCTTGGACCAACCAATAGTTAGTCCAACTCCACTCATCTCAGTCATCAGTCCTCAGTGGTCCACGTGGACTAATAGGAATGGCAAGGAATTTTTAGTGGATAAGTGCAGTCTTTGACAGTGAGGACGCTAACTTCGGACAGAATTAATTTAAGCCGAGCTGGACAAGGCGTGGCATGTGATTGGCTGGGAGAGGGGGGGGGGGGGGGGGGGACCGAGGTGGAGTGAGGTGGGCAGGTTGAGGGCGATGTGGATGCGTGACAGCTGGCAATATTTTGGGCTGCCACCTAGGATGATAACCAGCTAAGTGTACTGCGTCTGCTGGCAGCTGACGTGTGGGCTGGACTCCACCTTGTCCGCAATTGGTAATGTTGTCCCTTTAAGGTAAGGGCCGCTTTACAGTAAGTAAGGGGCAAGTTCAGAAAATTTAAAATTTTTACATTGTGAGCACCTCAGATGCTGTGGAAATCATCATTTCTAAAATCGTGGGAATAATTGGTATTAAAAAAAACAAAATAACTCATTTGAAATCAAAATACTGTAGAAGATCTCTACTTTCCAAAACTAATTCCAAAGATGAATAGTTGTATTTATGTCCTACACAGGAAAATGCCTTGTCATTCATCAAACACTAAATGTCCGCGGCGTCCTTTCTAGGTTAACCCTTCAACGACAGGCTCATAACCGTGGAAATCATTTGTTCTTGTCACCGTGTGAATTGTTGGATTAAAATAATGCAAAAGCACTCATCTGAAGACAAACTACTATAGATGATCTTCCCTTTTCACACAAAATTGGGAAGACGAATAGTTGCACTTATGTCCTAGAAGGAAAGATTATTTATCATTCATCAACCAAGAAAACGTCCTCGGCAGCATTTATGGGTTAATACTTAAACGCCTATATCCCTTTTCAAATTTCGGCAAAGTTTTTCTTATATCTTTGTATAAAAATATCAATTACCAGAATTTCATGAAATTGATCATTGACATCTCAAGGACCAAGGCCTTTTTTCGTCAAAAAATACTCAAAACTGCCAATTCTATTGCAAAGAGTAAAAGAATTTGAATTTTATTTATTTATTTTTACACATCTAACCATAGGATCTTATGCCTAACTAGTATGAAAATGTGTGGAAAAAATTTCAGAAATTTTGGTTGCACAGATTGCAAGATATTTGCATTTAAAGTGAAGAAAACAAATGTTTTTGCACATTGTAGGACTATATTTTTTTTGACTTCGAGCCTTCTTAACTTTGACTTTGAGCCTAACTTAACTTTTTCCCACTACAAAGTTTTGAGGTTCAATCTTTAAAGGACAATGGGTGACCTTGGATATCATCCCTTTTCATTATTGTGTAGATCATTGACTTAAGAAATAGCAAAAGCACTCATTGGAAGCCAAACTATTGTAGAAGATCTCACCTTTTTACAACAAAATTTAGAGGATGAATTTTTGTACTCCTGTCCTATCAAAAAGATTTCTATTCATCAATTGGACGCCAAATGTCCCTATCAATGTTGAAGGGTTAAATCCTTATGGTAGGAAATTAAATTGATAGTCTAGGAAAAAAATATATTAAAAAAAAATTAAATAGAAAAAGGAAAATTTAAATTATTCATATTTATAAGATGGAATTCAAATGCATTAACCCCTCAAGTTCCTTGAGTTGTCACCAAAAACACTTCAAAACTGCCATTTCTAGTACAAGTACAATTTTTTTGAAAATAAACTATTTTTTATGCATGGAAGTGATGAAACCATAGGGTCTTGTAGTCTGAAAACTTTAGAACATGTACTAGAAATTTCAGAAATTTCCACCATATGGATTGCAAGATATAAGCATTCAATTTCACTAAATTCTTTTTTTTGGCCCTACAAAAAATTGGGCAATTGCACTTTACAAGTTCACTTTTCTATGAAAAAATCTCTAAAATGGTGATGCTTCTTTGGATTATTTTTCCTAGACAAGGGTTTAGGGTTTAGGGTTTAGGGTTGGCTACAACATATAGGAAAAAAATAGTAAGTAGAGAGAAGTAGAGAATGATTCAAAATACAAAATTGTTAAGAATTTAGTTGTAGAATTAAAAAATGTCAATTCCAATGGTTGGAATGTTGTGATAAACAATCTACATCTATAATTTTTTTTTTTCAAAAAATATTGAAAATTGAGTAAGATAAAGGACTTCAAAGTTTATTTTAGAGTAGAGAATCCATAACTGCCCGCAAACTACATTCGTGGTAACCTTTGACTCATTGGTCAAAATGGAATGATTCAAAGCTTTCCACTCATACATTATTCTAGAAAACCAATTTCAAATTTGTATTTATGAAAAAAGTGATTTTTTTTTATCTACCCAAACTACCTGTCTAGAGAAAAAAATAACATATTAGGCCATAACTTTTGACTCACATTTCCAAATGTCATTAAATTTAGAGCAAATAAAAGATATTACTTGTTCCCACCTTTTATTAAAATTTCAGCCAAAAATATGCAAATCCTCAATCACAGGTACTTGACCAAAAAACTTGTACCACCAAAAAATGTTTGTTGGTCCTTCAGGGGTTAAACAATTTTTAGAAATGTATTTACTTGCATTACACTATACAACAATTATTGCAGCTAGTGTATATTCTTCTTGATCCAAAATAAATCTAGATTTTCTTGAAAATGTCTAGATTAATGCAAGAATTATTCCTATTTTCAAGGGATTGAGTAGTTATTGTAGCTTTTAGTCAACCCCACTAGGTGTGAAAGAATGGAAGTAAAAAATAAAGTAGTGCATGTTGAAAATAGGCAAAGAAATTGACAAATTCCGCCCTTTGGGAATTGCTCAAGTAATATTAATTTTGATCATTTTTTGAGCAACGCCGATGCATTGAAGTCCGGTGACGTCCTTTATATTCAATTCCGATGATGCTCTATGATTCAACACCAGAAAATTTTCAACAAGAGATTTGTTAGTATCAATAGTTTTGGGTTGAATTCATCACTTTGGTTGGTTAGAGTCTACATTTCTATTTTCTTTGTAGGGATATAGTCTCTGGAGCGGGGTATTTGCGGATTCTTTTGTTTCGGGGTGTTTGAACTAGCTTTAGTTGTTGTCGATGAAGTTAAAGAGAGACGATTTTTTAAACCATTGAATTTAATTTGGGACAAGTATATACAGAAATCCCAGATTTATTTTGGGATAGAGGGAGTAGTAAGTACTGTACATTCATTCCTATACAACAATAGTTCAAGCTTTGACCTACATTGTAAATACCTCACAAATCACATTATATTATAGTCAAAAGTACATTGTCGTACATTCACTTGTGCATTGTACATAATTAATTCTCTAACATCTTCTTGTCAACATTTTTTTAGGAAAGTTTAACTAGCATGCATTATTCCCCATACGAGGTTTTGATATAGGTGACCAATATAGACTTTAAGAATATAAAAATGATATATGCTTATACATGTAGAAGATGAGAAGACTCAAGTTCCTCATTCCCAAGGTAGGCCATCACTTTCCCATCAAAGGGGTTGTGTGTTTGATTCTTGCATGTGGAATTGGCCATATTGTATTTGTCTTAGTACATTGATTATTCTACTCAACAGTGTATACATCACCATATGTTCTAATACATTACTAGCACATTTGACCACATTGCAAGGTGAAATGATTTTAATGAGGTGAAAAATTATAATACAATTAATTTATAACAGATACTAAAATGTAACAAACTTAAAACAATACTTGATTTGGGTCTTAAGACCATCTTCAAGTCATGTGCGTAGTCAAGTGGGTGATTTCTAAGATCAAGTTTCTACTCTTGAAATGAAAGTTGCTCTTCTAAGACTAAATTTCTACTTCTAAAATTAAAATTGCTTAAGTGCTTGGTTTTCCAAGATCAAGTTTCTACTCCTTAAATGGAAGTTGTTGATTGTTTAATTATTAATCATCCAACAATGTCTTACTATCAATTTTTGATACATATGTACCTTATCATAGTCTAGATGTCAAGAATAATCCAATATCCAATATATGGTTCCAAGTTTTCTTTTAGTGATTTTTCGCTAAAAAGTGATGAAATTTTTTACAGGGAATATTTTGGCAAGATATTCTTGCTATCATAGTGGATGAAATTGCAAAATACTAGCAAATCTTGGGATGGTATCACTCTATGTTAAATGAATGTATATTCTTTTTAAGTGAATAAATAAAATTATCCATTTATTGTAGGTTTCATCCACTTCCATGGATATAAATAGCTTCCTTTCTACAATGAAGATGGCTTTCTGCACCGCCTATTAACAAATGGAAAAAAGAACTGGACGGTTCCCTATATACCTTTAACCTTTAAAAATGTCAATGAAGATTGACGTTTGGCATCCCATGGATGATAGGGAATCCTTACAACAGGACATAAGTGCAACTATTCATCTTCTAAATTCTATTATGAAAAGGGGAGGTCATCTATAGTAGTTTGACTTCCAATAAGTGCTTCAGCAATTTTGTAAGCCAATGCTTCACAGGGTAACCAAAGGGATGATTTCCATTGTTACTAGTCCACCTTTTTTAACCCCTTAACGCCTCAATCCTACTTCAAAATTTGGCATATTTTTGCTTAAATCTTTGTACAAAAATATCATTTACCACAATTTCATGAAATTGAACATTAAAAAAAGTTGCCTTTTCAAGATTCAAGTGTTACATTGGATGAATGAGAAGTTAGTTGGATGAAACAACACCTACAAACCCTCTTGTCATAGAAAGTGGACGTCGATGCAATTAAGGGTTAAGGGTAAAGTGTTACCATTCAGGTCAAACATTCAGGTCTGGACTGATTTCCCCTTCGGCTGAAATTTAAAAAATCATTTGTTCAGATGGCATTATTTTTTTTTCCCCTTAAAAATCCTTTGATAAAAACGGACCGACGATGCATGATTGTGTTTGGAAGTTAGACCGAGACCTACAGGTACCCACTTTTGTTCAAGACATGGGGCAGGTGTTCATTTCTGATAGGTTAGAGTTTTTTTTGGATAATCGACATCGGGCCAAAAGGACGGAAAGAGGATTCCTTGGCACCGAGGAACGAGCTCTTTTTGGTGCCGAATTCTTGGAAAATCATGATTTGCTCAAAGCCTTGAGCCAAGCGAGGTCGGTTTTTTGCAAAATTGGGCAAATCCTCCGAGCAAGAGATTCTGCCAGCAACAGATTCCAACGATGTTACGACTCTTTCATTATGAGAATGGAATGGCGAAATGCCAAGTGTCCACCATGCAAACTACATGGTTGCCAGCTGGCAATTGTGATTCTTTATTGGTATTGTGTTGTTTTGAATATTCGACTACCGACAGCCAGGCAGATTTTCAGCCCTGCAGTAAGTTAAGCTCAATATGCTGATGTGGCTTTTGAAGCACCCCGGCCCACCCGTCCCGGGGTGAACTGACCCCCTCGCTCATCCTCGAGGGAAAACCCTGAAATTTCCATGTGTTTCAAAAGAAAACAAACAAACAAAAAAGTTGAATTTTTTTAGTTGCCACACATTACTAAATTTTCAAATTCTGAATTCATATTTGTAAATAGAGGCCCCAAATTAGCTGTGAAAAATAATTAAAACAAGCACAAAATAGGGGGTCCTTTTTTTTACATGCACCCCTGGAGTGACTTAACTTAGGTGGGACGAGCGAGGGCGGTAGTTCACCCCCACCGGCCGACCCACCCCCCACTCAGACAGCCAGTCCAATTTCCAATCCACATTGTTTTGAACGACCTGGGCATAGCTTACATTTGGCTTTCCTCTACTTGGTGAGACCATCACATGCTTCACATGTAGTGCACTACTGTAAATCCAAGGGTTTATTAGTTGTTACCAAAAAAAAGAAAATAGAAAAAAAGGTGTAGAATGCACAATGCACCAGTGGAAGGGTGCCACGTGTTATTACATGATTAGAGACTTAAGTAGGCATCTCCAAGCATGTTAACCTTTTAGGACCTAAGGCGCCCTTTCTGAAAGTGAAATCACCCTTCTGAAAGTTGGTCTACAGTGTACAAAATCAAATCATTAGATGTTTTGGGGGGGCACTGGATGGCCGTTTTAGGCTTGTCCCCAATGTTGTGAACCAATGCCAATGTTGGTAAGAAAAATTAATAATATTAAAATATTATAATAAATAAAAGTATATTATAAATGTTTGTAATAAAAATTAAAGATTTCAAAAAATAATATTATTATTATCTTATGTGGCAATCTCTTGACCACATCAGCCTATTGTTGTGGCCAAGTTTCTATAATCTGGGAACTGGAGGGAACTCACAACCTTCTACATGGGCTGAATTTCATTTAATGAAAGTGGACTTTGTCTTGATTTGGGAGCATGGAAGGAACGTGAACTTATTAAGTTAATCACTGAAGGTGGAGTCACATGAATCTACAGACAAATGGAACCTTTTGCTAGATTCAAATTTTCTCGTGACTTGCTTAGGTTTCTTTCCTACGGGGTCAATATTATTTCAAAATCATTGTTTATGGGCTTGTCAGATGCACAATTATTGTGCCCTGCTACTTCATTCAGACCTCACTTACAAGTGGACCATTGACTTCAAATTATTTCTAAAATTTCAATTAACTCCTAAAAAACCGTTCGTATTTGGGTAGGCTCCTATGACCTCAATTTTTAGTGAATTTTTTTGAGGATGTGTGGTTTAACTGGTTTTGCAAGAGCTTAGTGAATATATAAATTTTTTTAATCTCAATCGGTGCCTAGAAGAAAAAATTATGACTTAATAAGCCAAAAATAGAGGGCAATGGGCAACACAAAAAAATAAAAAATAAAAAAAATAAAAAATATTCTTCTAAAACTTACAAAAATAAAAATAAAAAACTTTTTTTTTCTACATTTGAAGCTTTGATTCATTCTATTTAGACTAGTGATGAGAAAGTTATGGGCAATCTTAGTTTTTTGGGCAATTTGAGCATCATCTTAAGAAAATAACATATAGGATTCATTTGTGAATTCAATTTTTATAATTTTTCAAAAGAAATTGTTAGACAGGGTTGTATTTTTTTGTTAGAACAATCTCACATTTGGAATTATTGTATTTCAATTTAATCTTAGAGCTATTAGCAATTTAGATTTTCCATCAATCTTGAACCTACTTCTATTTAACAATTTTTTGTTGAGTAAAAATTAAGTATTTTTTTCTTTAACCTTTTTCCAAGATTCTCAACTCAAGTATTCAACATAAAAACTTAGAAAATCAAAATTGATAGTACAAAAAATTTAAGTTAAGAAGATTCAAAGCCAAAAAATCTAATCAATTAAGGTGCAAAAAAACTTGTTTCCTTCACTTTAGATGCAAATATCTTGCAATCTATGTTGTTAAAGTTTCTGAAATTTCTTCCATACATTTTTATACTAGTCTAGTATAAGATTCTACGGTTAGATATGTAAAAAAAATAATTTTTAAAGTTTTTTGCTTTTTGCATTAGAAGTGACATTTTTGAGTGTGTTTTAATTGAGAAAAGACCTTGTACCTTTAGGAGATAAATCAACCAAAACAGGCAGGCTCGTTCCTAAAAGGATAAAGGAGGCAACCCATTTCTGACCAGTTAAGCAAATACACATGTCTATAGGGTGGATTTTTTCAGTGGGGAAATTTTCCCGTGTGTAGAAATAGAGTTTAGAAGATTTCCATAACTTTCCAAATTTTTGTTTCTCAAAATATAATTATTACAAAAAAATTTAGCTGAAGATTTTGTTTGATTCATATTGATCATAAAGACCTTCCTATTTGTAAAGCTTGGAATGTGTTTTTTTCTCCTTTTTAAGGTTGGAACTAATAGAGTCACGACACATGTCCCAAAGTAGTGAGCAAGAATGTAGGAATTCATGAGCGAGAAAATATGAGTTATTGAATGATTGAAATTGGTAGAGTCTATACATTAATTATGGGTCTAGACCAACTTCTGACTTCCAAAACTCATTTAATTTCAATTCAAGGCATGAAATTACCAAATTTTTGCAATTCTAGTGATTTCTATCTTTCTACTTGGCAAAAAACTTATATTACCTTATATTGTTCTAGAACATGTGTGGAATCGATTAAGTGTCAACTATGGATTCTACCATACTCAATGTAAATAACTTACACTACAATAATAATAAAATTTATTGTTATGATACCTATAGTATTATTTTATAATATCTTGAAACTCGCTCTACTTCTCATTCACTTGACAATTAGTGTTTATTTTGGATATTGATTTAGTACAAGGTGAACCATGATCTTGGTTCTAATTTAGTTTTTTTGTTGAAATTTAGTTGACAATTGGTGTTCATATTGCCATTTAGTGTTGGTAACATTAACAACGTTGTTGTTATTTAGTGTGAGAATTCGTAATGAGAATTACAAACACTAAATTTCATTGTTAGTCAATAAAATAAATATACCTCTGACACGTAGAATGAATGTTTTTCCCTATTACAATTGGTAAAAAAATTCAGATTTTTTTTACTACAAAGATAAATGTTAAAAATGAAGAGAGCAATTGGAATATCTATTTTTGATTGAGTATGAATTTCTTATGAATTTTTGAAGTGTGCTATGCAATTGGCCCCCAAAAGTCTCTAAACTACCCCCAAACTAGCAAAAAGTGTATGCATGATGGTCATCCTACCACCAAAAGTACTCACAATATTTCCTAATTTGGTCACAACATGAAGGTATAAAAAAATCACTTGCTTTAATGAATTTACATTGAAAAGGTAGAAGTTTCTACAACAGTTACTAATAACTTCATCACCATCACCCAACGCATTCAATTGATTTTGGCCACTAAGCAACCTAATGTAGTCCTAATCTCATTTATTATAAAAAGTCTTTCATGGGTTGATGTAAGACTTTAATGGGTCATTTCCTAGGTGCCTATCATAGATGGTTTGTCTTTCATAGGCAAGTTTACTTTAGTTACATAGCCTTATAGGCAAATACCATTTCAAAATATAAAGCTCAAGACCAACTTTGGGGGAAGGGCAAGTGTAACTTGCCACCAGTTTCTATAGCATTGGTGCAAATGTAGAAGAATGAACTCTAGCAGGTTAAAACATGTTAGGGTGAGTGATATTTTGGCGCCTCTAAAACCCTAACTTAAGACTTTATTTACCGGTATGTCACTACATAGGTGTCAATAAGATAGGGACATCTAAATGAGTCTCTTTTTTTATTGTGCAAACTTTCTATTATTAGACTGGTCAAATCTTTATGTTTTCTAATTAGAAATAAAAAAGAATTTCAACCTATCAAAGGAATGAATCATATCGGATTCCATATACAAAAGTTATGAGAAATCAAAGTTTTTTGGTAGATGTCTTAAAATTGTTTCTTCAACGTGCAAGAAATACATATTGATCTAGGAGATACACAATAAAACTATTTGTTCTAGTGGTGCTTTTAGGCACCTAGTGCATTTGGATGTCCCTACTTAGTTGAAAGGAGGTTATGGGACACTCAATTTCAACATAAAAACATGGTTTAACCCTTTAGTGACCGGTCGACCACTTTGTGGTCGATTTTGGGACTCTTGGTCTGACGCTATTCAAAATACATTTGATCACAAAAAACTCAAAGAGTAACGCAATTAGTGTGTCTTCATGCGCTTCAAACAAAACCAATTTTAAGGAAGTTGTCTTGGAGCATTGATGAATTAGCTATGAGGTTGCAAACTCAAATGGCCTGGACCTTCAAATGGAAAGTATTCAACAAAAATACAAAAAAATGTCAACCAAATTGTGAGATTTTTTTGTAACTTGATGTCTTGACAAGGCATAAGTGTTTCTTTGTAATCTCATGAATGCCCAAAGTAAATTTATGCATTGGTATTTATGTAGCGCAAATTCTAAAGGGTCATTCAAATCATTGATTTTTGAGAATTAAGGAGAGCAACTCAAACTCCAACAAGGCTCTAGAAGCAAACATGATGTAGAGGTACATTTCACTTTCTTCAATGTACCAAATCTGCACATTTTAGAAGGGTATTTGCATTGATGACCACAGATGATCATTTTTTGTGAACTTCAAAAATTTGTCACTAATTTCACAAAGCTTGAAAAAATATGAAACGACTTGGGTTAGATGCCTATTCTACTTGTCTTTTGTGGAAAATTTACTAAAAAATATTAAAAGATGTTTCACCTCTCCAAAATTCAATTTTAGCCCTTAAAAGGTTCATTTATGGACCTTCTACCTTATTTTTAGAGATTTGTACCGTTAGATGAGTTTGATTTTTTGTTAGGTTGAAGAATCTCCCTTATGGAAACACCTTATACGGTTTGATCTAAGACTACATCTTTAGAGTGGCCACAAAGTTCACTTTCTTGAAAATCTACGCCCGCCTCCCAAATCAACCACGGTCACTAAAGGGTTAAGAGATCCATTTGGACACCAAGTTGGGCTTTTCAAACCATATGTGTGTAATGAAATGAGTCTTTACATGAATGACACTAATTAATGAAGCACTTTAAGTCGTAAGGATCAAGAAGGTGGTTTAGAAAAGTTCACATACATGTGAAATACTTTAATACCACATTTGATAATCAACGATAATTTATGGCATAACAAAGTGTAATAGTAAGAATACATAGTGAATTTTAATTAGGTATAACACAAAATTTGAATTTTTTGCACTTAAGCAAGTGCATAAATATTAAGTTCTATAAAATTATATAATCAACATTCATGCAATGCACAAAATTACTTCTACTTTTTTTTTATAACATAAGTTTCTATAGCATAGACGCCTATTATATAGGCACCTGTAACATAAATATCCTATAACCATGGAAGTTGCCCATAACATAAGAACCTAGGCTTCTACGTTCATGGACTCAAGATCCTAGGTTCACATGCTAGCAACCCTGTATGCGAGCATCTACAATCTATAAGGCAATCTAAAATTAATTAATTTATAAAATTAAATATTTATAGAAACCATTGATTCAAAGCCAAGATTTACATTCAAATTATTATCAAAATAAATAATATGGTTTTCATTGTTGTCTTGGGACCTTCAGTGTTGATGTACCAAATTGAGTTTCAATTTCCTTTGTATTTCACTTCCCACGGAGCACTCTTCCATCCACACACAAAACTTCAATGGTGTCTCTTGTCAAATTTATTAAAAGAGTTTCACTAGAAGAAAATGAATTTTTTTCAACTACATTTATGACTATTTTTTGAGTTTTAGAGCATTAGAGGGGGTTGAGGCCTTAGAAGACTGTTTTAGGGCTTTGAACCAATGTAGTATTGTCAAAATACTAAATACTAAAATTTTAAATTTTACTTAAAAATAATAATTATAATAATTATTGTTTTATTTTAATATTATCTGATGTGACCGTCTCTTGACCACATCAAACTATTGATGTGATGTAGTTCCTATATTTCCCATAGTCTGGGATCTCACGGTCTTCTAAAAGCTTTCAAAAACATCTAATGGGACACGTGCAAGTAGCGCTAATCCAAAGACTTATTGTCATTATGAGCAAATTGTTTTAGAAAAAAACCCCATAAAGGACATAGAGAATATTTTTCATTTGTCAATTTAGTTGGAAGTTCATCTACAAGTTATGCCAACATGTTTAGTATTGTAACATTCACTTCCACAACTTCACATCTACTTAGCATTCCTGCCACTACATGCCATCATATGTGGCGTTTTCAACTATGGTAGTAGAAAAGTAGTCATACTAAAAAACGAGCATGATGCGCTTAAAATTTTCCATGGGTATAGTGACATGGAGAAGTTGCATTGGATGTTAGTGAAGCTTTTTGTTTAAAAATATTAATTTAAGCATTTTTTACCTCCAATTTTTTCTATAATAGATTATGAGAAAAACTTCTAGTCATTTTCTAGTTGTTTCTGCATGTTGCATAGGATATTCATGTAAGTTTCTTAGTCAATCCTCAACAACAATTGAATTGCAATTTACGTTGACACTTTGACTTTCAATCGCAATAGTTCTTTTTTGTAGTCACAAAAGTGGAATGAATTAATTCCAAAATCATTCTTCATACATTGAAAAATAGAAATACAACTTCTAAGTGACAACAACAATTGAATAACAACTAAAAACCAATTAAAACAACTTAAAAGTAGGAATTATTGACAATGTAGCTTCAACATTATTGAAAACGTATTCCCTATGAAGGAGCACCTAAGATAGAGTTACAATGATCAATGCACCTGCCGCTCATACATACAATTGGACACAAGTTTACAATTGTCTACTTGGCTTTTAGATACATTGCAAATTGCATACACAAAAGCACAAGTTCATTCAAACTTCTTTAATACATACTACTATTTTTTGTCATTCAATACATTTGTTCATTACAAACCAAACTCCACCTTATTATCTAATGTTATAATTATGAACATCAAGTAATTTGCAAGTTTTCAATAATACAAATTGTGGGCTTCTAAACAAGAATGAATGCTAGAAAAGAGGAAACATAATACAAGTTATAGCAATGGAAGGAAACAATTACAATCTTGTGATAACAAGAAGCAGGTGTAGCTATGGCAAGGAAATCACATCATACTAGAAGGGAGAATAACAAACATATGTTAGGAAAACAAGAGGCAATGACAACGATAGCAAGGGGTAAAGAACAAGAGTGTAAGGTGGGAACAATAGGAGGCATCTACAACGAGGAGGCAAATCAATGACCAAGTTTGCAAACTTGGTGTCCATTGCCAATCATTAGAAAAAATTTCAAGCCTCGAGAGGGTCGCGAGTTTTCAATGACAGCAGTGCAATTATAGAGGACATTGAAAAAAACATTATTTTTTTTATTAGCAGCTGATGCGGCACTAGTAGTGCCATGCCAACGCCACATCAACATCATGTCAAATTGGATACTTTTTTAATATTTTTTTTTGAAAAAAAAGTTTTTTTTTTAAATTTTGTATATCTGCACTGGGGGGGGGCTGAAAATGAAAAGTTAGCGGCCCTCTGCAGGGTTCAGATTTTTTCTAATGTGGCAATCTTTCCAATGCAACAACTATAGTACCAATTACTAATGGATCGTCCCAATTCAAACCAAAAGAGATTTTGGAGTATTGTTTTTTAGCTCTTGCAACAATACTCTTGCAATTTTGCCAACAACAAATTAGTCCTCTCTATTTGCAATTTTTAGGTATCATTGTTTGAATATCCAAGTCTATTTAACCCTTAAAGTCCTATTGTCCCCTTGGGAGACAAAATGAATTTTGAGCAAGCTCCTATAGTCTCAATATTTTTTGTGATTTTCTGAATTTTTTTGTGAAGATAGAATAATACATTGGCTTTCCAAAAATATAATTTATATTCAATTAGTACCCGGGAGCAAAAATTATGGCACAGAAAGCTCAAATTTTAGTTCAGTGGGTAGAAGAAAACCTTCAAAAAAACTTAAAATAAAACTTTTCAGGGTTTTTTTGTATAGATTATATTCTATATGGAAAACATTGAATTATTTCATTTGGATTTGTTATGCATAAATTATGGTCAATCTTATTTTTTAGGCAATTAGAGCATCCTCTTAAAAAAACAACTTGTAGGATTCATTTTTGTACTGGGTTTTCACAATTTTTCACAATTTTTTTTTCAAGGTTAAGATTTTTTGCTAGAATAGTCTCACCATTGAGATTAGTGTATTTCAATTCTATCTTAGAGCTATTAATGGTTTAGTTTTTCCTTTTATCTTGAACCTACTTCTACTTAACAATTTTTTAATGAATGAAACTAAGTGTGTTTTTTTTTTTTAAATTTTTCCCTAGGCTCTCAACATAATTATTCATTGTATAAAATTCAAAATTCAAAATTAATAGAGTAGAAATTTTAAGTTAAGAAGGCTCAAAGCCCCAAAATATGGTTGAGCAAGGTGCAAAAAAAACTTGTTTCCTTCACTTTAAATGCAAATATCTTGCAATCTATACAATCAAAGTTTCTAAAATTTCTTCTACACACTCTTACACTAGTCTAGTACAGTATAAGATCCTATGGTCAGATATGCCCAATTTATTTATTTTATTTTTTGCAATTTGCTATAGAAATAACAATTTTGAGTGTTTTCTGATGATAAAAAGACCTTCGAACTTTAGGAGGTTAAACAACCAAATACAAGCTTCAATAATATCAAAACCTTTATGTCCCTTTAATAAAAATTTCTCTTCAAAAAATTAAAGCATACATTCTTGTTTCCAAAAAGAAAAAAACAATAGTACCTCCAACATGAAATTCTACCATAAAATCCGCTCTCTTCTATAAAAATAAATGCAGATGGAGATTAACCTCTTGTACAACCACATAGAGGAGACATTTCTTCTTCCTACACCAGAACAAAGATCGGATGGCAAATGAAGAAAATGACACATAAATGAAATAATCAAAATAATTAAAAAAAATACTCTAGTTGCCATATTGACCTTACGTTGCCTTTGGAACAAGAATTGTAGAATTGTGATTTTTTTCTCAATTTCATGGTTGAATTTATTAATATATAAATGTTTGGTGATTGAAATTAGTGACCGCATGAAAAATATGCCACATTTAACTACTTCTAGACTATTAAATGAATTTTGGACTTTTGATAGTCTATAATTAATAATGGTCATTGGGAGATCCTACGATGGTCATCGGGAGATCTCACGATGTTTCTACTGATCTCTTGATGTTTTAGATTATCTCTCGATGACGATCGTGAGATCTCGCGATGACCAATATTAATTATGGACTTTCAAAAGTCCAAAAATAGTTAAATATGGCATAAATGAGTTGATTAGAAAATTAGTAATTAGAGTGATTCCTTTGTTGTTGGTAGGGTGTTGAGTCACACAACAATAGTGAAACTAATAAGATGAAAAGTGAATTCTTAAGGTTTGAAAGGAATTTTTGTATCTCTTTTGAAATCCTTATAAATCATGTCCATTTGGTATGAACTATAGAACTATCTTCAACAAATGCTTCATTTAAATTGGTTTGAGATTATAGTAATAAAATAATCTATCCAACTTTAGAGAGTGTCTCTTAATTTTGAGGGTTTGTAAATTAATATTGGAAAAAATATGTCTTTAGGCTTGTATTCTTCAGTTACATTCTACATGTCAAAAATGAGGGATGTCTTGCCATTTAGGACTTCATTAGGTTGGTTAGTGGCCAAAATCAATGCCCTGGAATGATGGTGATGGTGATGGAGCTATTAGTGAATACTTTAAAAGTTCTACCTCTTCAAAACGTAAATTCATCAAAGAAAGTGAATTTTTTATTCTTTCATATTGTGGCCATGCTACGAAATGTTGTAGCTAGCCATGTTAGGAAATAATGTGACTACTTTAGGTGGTAGGATGGCCACCATGCATATACTTTTTGCTGGTGTTGGGGTAGTCTAGAGACTCTTTTGGGCCAATTGGACAGCACATTTCAAAAATTCATAAGAAATTCATACTTTTTCAAAAACATAAAATTTCAATTGCTCTCTTCATTTCTCACATTTTCTTTTTATGAAAGAAAACACTGATTTATTTTGGTAATTGTAATAGGGCAAAACACTCATTCTGTGTGTCATAGGCCATAGGTCTATCGGTAGCCCTCAGGGGCGGGTTTCCAAGGTTTCAAAACTAGATGAAATACATCTAGTTGAAGAAGGCGAACGACTTCCATCAGCGTGCAAGCAACGCCGCCAGTCCTCGAACTCATTTTCTTCGACGCCCCGATCCCTGTCCCTGCGGTGCGGAAATTTAGCCAATTTGATCGACGCTGCTGCGTTGCACTGCATCGAAGAAAGGTAATGTACGTCTTCCTGCATAGTTTGGATATCGAACGAAGTTTTTTGGTTGAGGTTTGAGCAAGTTTCAATTTTGCATTAAGTTTCAAAATGGCGCACAATTTTACGGAAGAGTGGTTTTTTCGAGTCGTGTTTTGAATTTTCTGTTACGCTGTAAGTTTAGATTTCTTTTGGGTGGAGATTGCATACCGTCGTTCCGTATGATTTTGGTAGCATTTCTTGAAACGGTTTATTAGGGTTTTTTAGGTTTTTGCGTGGATTGCAGTGGAAGGGTTTGGAGGTTTGAGGTGCGAGTTTACTTTTTTTGGAGCGGAGATTTTGGGGAAAAATAAGTGAACGAGCGCTTACACAAATTTGGACAAGATGGCGATGTCCAAGACGTCCAAGATGTTACTCTACATCAATTGGCGGATGAGAGTAACAATCCAAGATGGGAGACAACTGGTTGGGAAATTTATGGCATTTGATCGTCACATGAACCTGGTTCTCGGAGACTGCGAGGAGTTGCGTCGTGTGCCACCGAAGAAGGGCAAAACGCAGGAAGAGAGAGAGGAAAGAAGAACTTTAGGGTTGCTACTTCTCCGTGGAGAAGAAGTGATTTCCATGACAGTGGAGGGGCCTCCACCACCTGACGAATCTCGGGCGAAAGCAGCAGCAGCTGCTGCTGGAGGTCCTGGAATTGGACGAGCTGCCGGACGAGGAATTCCTACTGCACCTGCGAACCAGCCTCAACCCGGACTTGCAGGACCTGCACGAGGAGTGGGAGGTCCCGCTCCTGGTATGATGCAGCCAAGGCCTCAAGTATCAGCAGGTCCTGTGACTTACACTCCCCCTCCTGGTCCCATTCCCGGAGTGAGACCCCCAGGTCCACCTCCTCCAGGGCAATATGCACCTCGGCCAATGCAGGGACCACCAGGTGCACCGCCTCCAGGGATGCGACCTCCTGGCCAGATGATGCAAGGACCTCCGCAAGGGTATGGACAAGGTCCTCGACCAATGCCACCACCTCCTGGACCTCCCCCCGGCATGTCAGGACCTTATGGACAGAGGCCTATGGGTCCTCCGCAGATGATGCGCGGCCCTCCTCCCGGAATGGGAGGCCCCGGCGGTCCTCCACGCCCGGGCATGCCCCCTGGCATGCCGCCCGGCATGCAGGGTCCTCCCAGACCTGGTATGCCTCCTCCCCCTGGTGCACCTCCAGGAATGTATGGTGGACCTCGCCCTGGCATGCCCCCTCCGCAACAGCAACCGCCGCAGTAGGATCTTGAATCCCATTTCTGGACATGAGGCTGCTGTAACAGCATGCGTGCCTTGTATGAGCATCTGATTCTTTTCAATTTCCAAGGTGAGGACAATTTTTTTGTGTAGTCAAGGAGTACTCTCTGTTGGATTGTGCTCTAAATGCAGAGATTAGGTAGGGTTTAGCTCAAAGCATCTGTTGATGATGTTGTGGGCTAGTGTAGACTAGACTAGTGCTCGAACTGGGTCGTATGCTCTTGCTGCCTTTACATCGGTGCACTGGGGATGAAAGAGAGAATGACATGTTTCAAAATCTCAGGTAAATGGATCTTATTTCTTCTTGGTATCTTCTCATTCCCCTGATCAGAGTTCGGTTGTGGGTTCTCCAGCTTTTTGTGATTGATTCCGCAAGTTTTTGTTTTCGAAGTACGTGTTTCTAAGGTAGAGGATACGATTTGCTTTACTTCATGCATCATTCCTGTACGGCTGTTCTTTTTGGAAGATTTATCGAGCTGTGGAGGGGTCTTAGGATACAAGAGCCAAATCTGTTGAGCACATATTTTTGTCACTTTTTTTTTAATCTCTTACGCAATTATGCAAGTATTAAGACCACGACAAAAGTAACAGGAGAAACCACATTTCCGTGGTTCTCAACCTTCGTTTCTGTTAGAGATCCGTAGTTTCCTTTACAGGGGTAGGGGACCCTACTTGAATTGTATTGCATCAGTTCAGTTCAGGAGAATTTTAATGATCTAGCAAATCATAGGCAGAATTAAAATGACTGCAGATAGTGCAATAATTGTTGCATAATCCATTTGATCTCAGACCATTTTTCATTACCTGTTAATGAAACACTGATGTTTATGGAGATATGGAAATCTATTGGTATATGCAGATTGCAAGCATAGACTGTGGAAGTGCAATTGATGGTGTTATGATATGTTAAATTTGTTCCATATCCAATGGTGAGCAGTGGTCCACATTGCAAGTGATTTGTGTATTTCAATGCATTTGGTGGATGGAAAACTACATTGATTTGCCCTATCAATGTGGGTGACACTAATTTATCAACTTAACTATATTTTGAATTAGTGTATGTTGAAATATTATCATATGGTATGAATTTCCACAAAATTGTGGTAGCACTAATTTTCTATGCACTTGATGCTAATGCCTCCTTAATAATAGGACAAATCACTACAGCCATTCTAACCTTTCTAACAATTCCTTGCAAACATATAATGAAGTTTTTCTTAAATTTTTGTTGAATTTCAAAGTTAATAATTGCAATCCACATAAGGTTTTAGGAATAGGTTATATGTGTCCCTAGCATTGATAAATGTGGTTATTATTAGATGCAAAGGTCAACCCTAGTAGATAAACATCAAGTTCATGTTCTCTAGACAACAAAACATATAAATTTTTCATAGGATACTCTGAGTCCGAAAATACTCTTTGGATTGCAAGTTTTAGACTAGGATGTGTATTGATCTAGATTTGTTATAGGTATTTGCCTCTAAATCTTTGGTTTAAGATAGATGTGTCTTGTAGTTGTGTTATATCTATTGTCTTATATTAAATCAAGAAGACAACTTAGGAAAAATAACACAAAGAATGGGATTTTACTCCTTATTCTTCATCAAACTATCTTTGTTTGTCAAAACTTGCCCTAGGAAGAATAGTAGCTACTAATACTAAGATTGGTCTAATCTTATGTATTCTTGAGAATCCAAAGATGATGAACTAAATTGTTGACAATAAAAGCAACCTTCCTATAGAACCAAATTGAAAGAGACATGTCTTCTTCCTAGTTTAGAAGCTAGACCTTTAAGTTCAGGTTGCAAGAGAAAGAATGGAAGAGCTTGAGAGCTAAAATCAAAGAGAAGAGAATAAAAAACATAAAGAGAAGAAAAGAGTAACAAGAAAGAGCCACTTCTCTAACAAGATGATGAAGAGTTTATAAATCCTAGCTGCCATTCCTAAATCAAAAATCAATCAAGAAAGTGGGCTACAAAGGAATCTCTACCAAACACCACTAAAGTCTTTGCTTCTTATCTTGGAAAAGCTTACAAGTTGTCTTCTTGCTTGTTGAGGTATATTATGATATTTGGGGACCTTCCACAACTTGAATTGCAGTGAGCCTTGCATCACTACAATATTTCTAACATCCTTCCAATTTGCACGGAGTTCTAAATCCGGACCAATTTCATGTTCTCAAAATTACATGCTTGCATTAGCTCCTCTAGGCTCTAAAAGGGTTAAGTCACCCAAGTCGCAGTATGCACCGACATTCAACTAACCTCCTCACATATTTACCTGCATCCTGAAGTTTTCTCGATACTCCAGTCATATCTTCAACAATTCATAATTAGAGAGGGACCATGCAATTTTCTAACCGAGGCCGTCCGCGCATGCTCAGGAGCTAGAAATTTGCCGCGCTGTCGTTTAGTTGTGATTCATCTTCAATCTCCACCTCCACAATTTCCTGCATCGTGGGAAAGAAACACCAACTTTGCACGATGAAATCCTCGACAAGTCAACAGGAGATGCCAACACAAATTCAAACAAGGGGTACGACAGCTGGAGTAAAAGAATTCAAACAGCGTACCGGAATTCGCTTCTGCAAATAGTTGGCAACCCGAGCAAGAACCATGGAACGCTCGTGCCAAAACCGTCCCGTGAGACGTATTTTCACAAACGGGCCATCTAATTCCACCAGTTGCACAACACCTACACCATACAAATGTGAGCAGATGTTAAGCAACCAACTCAGGCATTTGTAATTCCTCAAATTCGGTGGAAGATTAACACTGCCAAGACTCGAGGTCCAACGTTAGGGTTCAAGCAAACCCTGGTGACACCACTTCAGGGATAGGTTCACATATACCATAGTGACAGATGATCATACCTGTTATGCCGACTGATACATCAAATAACTGCAACAACTGCGTCACCACGGAAAAGTATTTTAGTACCAGCACGCTAATTCTCCTTGTCGAATTGATAGATTAAGGTTCCAAAATTTAGGTTCTAAATGACTCTAAATGAAATGATCGATTTAAAATCTAAATGGATAAGGTTACACAAAAACGAAGAAGAAAGAATCAAAGGCTGGAACGACGAACCTCGGAGCGCGCATCTAAAAGTACTTGCTCCACATTCTCTTCAGTCAAGTCCAGCGGCTCCACCTGCGCACTGCTTCCTCCCCAGCCTGTACTACTCCTCCGCCTTAGAACCCTCCGTTGCGACCTCACCTCAAATTTGCCACCGAATTGTAACGCTGGAGCAGCGTGTTGGCTCCTCGCTCGTGCGCTCACAGATTCGACGCCGCTGCTGCACGTTGCTGCAACATGAGGTGCGTAACAGAGAACAGAGGTGGCACCTAGAACGGAGGTGGTCATCATTACTCAGCAACTAAACAACGAACTCACGATGACGATACGGAAAAAAATTCTATACAATCCTCAAAGATAGATCATCCTCTTGAAAACGAAAATTCAAATTGGTGGCAAAAAATTGAAGCGAAATTCCGAGGATCAATCACTCGCAATCTGCAGCTGAGATTGCGAAATGGGAAGACGGACACAGCAACCACCTGACCCTGTTCCTGTTCCCCTTCAGGGGAACCTGTTCCAAATGTTCCCAAGTTCGAAGCCCTAGTTCTGTTTAAACTCAATACAATCTTCGTGATTGTCGTTGCAATCATCTTCGTGATGCGCTGTTTGCTGAATTCGTAATCTCTGCATCAGTCCGAAGCTTTTTATTGACGCCGTATACTTGGAATGGTGCAGTCTCTCATCGTTTCACGCTTTTTCGTGAGATTTTGCTTGGAGTCCACAGGATTTTTAGTTGAGGTGTTGTTTTGCGATTTTAGTATTGATTAGTATTTATTTTAGAACTATCGGCATGTTTGGTGTGACGAGATTATATCAGGATTTCGTCACGGGATATGATTAGATATGCTGTGCGATTTTCAGGAAGGAATTCAGTTGCCACATGATGTGGTTGGTTCTCATGATACACTCAGACACGGTTTGCGTGTTCTCAAGAATGACATTTTGCGTGTTCATCCTCCGGAGCTTATTCAACGAACTGTAAGTTTTTGTCACTTCTTGGCGCAACTGACCTTGTGATTGAAGTTTTTACGTTTCTGCAGAGGCTTCGCAATTTCTGTTGTGGTTATTTCAGAGGCCTTTGGGTTATGACTCTACTCATGTACTGAAAGGCTCTGCTGCGGCCTGTATGCTTTCCATTCCAGAGCATTACAGGCGCAGACCAAGCGTACATTATTGGAGAGAGCTTATGGCTCAGCATTACCCATGAAGATGGATATTGAGCGTCAGATTTTGTCACGGTTTAAGTGATTGCATTTTCTTCACTTTCTCATCCACCGGAGAAACGGCATTGATACAGTTTACCGGATTTCATAATGAGGTGTGAATTCATGTCTTACATAGTTTTATTGGTTGTAGTCGGTTCTAATGTGCAAAACGCATTTTCATACCGCCATTGGATAGTTTGAAATCAGATTTGTGCTTTTCACGTCCAACTTTATGCACAATTGGCTGATCCATATTTTATTTTGGATTCGTGTGTGTTATGTTGAATTTTGCAGAGTTCAGCGACCACTGGCCTCGTCCCTTCCTCCATGCTTGGTCTCGAATCATTGAGTGGGGAGTTGGACGAATTTGGATTTGGAGATTTCTTGAACGGTGATATAATCCTTGCATAAAATTTTCTAATGTAAGGGTCACTTTAGATTGCCCAGGTCGAAGCAACAATCATGAGAGAACAAGAAATCCTACACGTGGGATTGGCGCAATAAATCCATTTCTTTTCATTCTACGTAGTTTTATTCAATGCTACTCTACACTGGTCCAAATAACAAGAACAAGCAAGTAACAAGAACGAAGAGGGGGGCGCTTACATGTCTCCTATGAGGCATTTTTTTGAGATAAAAACCTGCAAATGCTGAATCCTTCCCCTGAGGTGGACTATTAATCTGTGCCAATGATCAAGTGAATCATATGGTTTCATGAATAGAATTGATTATTTTAAGCTTTGTTTTCTTAACCCTATTTGCAGTTTTGCACATGATGCCGGTTCAAAGTTTAATAATGTTATCTCAGGCTTGTTGCTTCAACCTGTGCAATTTAAAGTGGCCATACTCAGAGTACCCGTCCATTCTTCCTACAGTATGTCTTTTCCAAGTTTCAAGACTGGCATTGAAGTATATCCCCTACTGAACTAAACTGTCAAGCTTCTACAATAGCTCTTGCTTATTTTCATCGACCTTTTTATGCTATTGCTGTCTTGTAATTTGCTCTGTGCATGGTTCTAACATTCAACTTTGTTTCTTTGCAGATCCTGAGGAGTCGGACACTTATATTCCTGTAGATATGCATGAAGGCATGGAAGTTCGCCTCGGTCTTTCCAAGGGACCTGTTTCACGCTCTCTCCTTTGATAGATGACTTAGATTTATAAGTAGATATGCTGATGGAGATGATTGATTCTGTAGTCAGAGGAGATTCTGGCAAATGTAGGAGCTTCACCCTGCTACGCTTCATGTACATACGATCAACCTTCAGTCGTTTCCATGGTCTTCTCTAATTTCTCTCTCCTCTATGTTTCATAGCAGTACAGATGTTTGTTGGGAGTGCGTCTCTGTTGCCAGTTACAGTGAGCATGTCTTCCCGAATTCTGTACCAATCTCCTTTAGATTTGGCCAATAGCGTTGACAGCCATCAATGTCCACTTGGCTACACATCTATGCATCAACTGCATTCATTAGAATAATAGCAGATTCTGGAAGTTGAAGAAGCGCTTGTCACTCAATTCACAAAACTACTGATCGCCCAAGATCTTTTTTGAATTTTTGCATATATTTGTTTATGGCTTTGTACCAATATATTATTTACTTCAATTATTTGCTTCAATTTCATCAACATATGTGAAGCTTGCCTGAAAAAGAAGAAGAAAGGTTGTTCTTTTAAAGATTTAAAGCGTTACTTAGGATGAACGAGAAGCTTTTGGGGCAAAATATCATTGTGAAGCACTTTGTTGATTATCAAAAATATGAAATTTTAGGTGTGTAGGGGTTATTGTAGTTGATCAATTTGTTTTTGGATAAAGAAATGGAGTTTGTTCCATTCTTTATTGAACTAACGGGGAATCTTCACCTTGGTGGCTAATTGCATACTAGGTACCAAACAATTGAAAGTTGTTGGCAAATGATTGAAATTTATGGAGTTGACATTATTTGTTTATTTGTTTATTATTATTTTTTTGTCCTTTTCAATTCTTGGCACTTTATAATTGCTCACGTTGTAATTGAATATTTCCACTATAATATCTTTAGAATCTCTCACTTTGTACACATGTTTTGATTAGACAACTTTGCATGTTTTTGTTGTGAACATTTAGAGTGTGTTTTGCATAATTTTTCTATGAATATTTCAAGCATGTGTTTGTCCATTTTTTTCTAAAGTATTACACTATGAGAGGATTAGGTTTACCAATATTGATTTGTTGTATTGATATCTATCACTAATGTTGAAAAGAATAAAGATTATATAATATTTTCAAAGACATTATTATTCATAAACAAGCTCAAGAATAGCCTTATTTTCACAACACTATAGATAGATGCAATTGTCTTGTAGAAAAGGAAATGCCCTAATAAGAATATAACATCTTATTACTTGTCATTGTTAGTTGAGTGAGCAATAGGGCATTGAGGAGAATTTACATTTGCAAAATAAAGATAGAGGTTGTAGTAGGTTTTTTCTACCTCTTCTACTTATGGAATTTCACAAGGGTCACCAATAGTCAACATTCTGGACTTCAATTGATATTGTTAACAAATCACTTAGGAGTGATGTTGGACACTCTGACTATAGAAATTTGCCCCTTCAATTGTCATTTTTTTCACCAATTGGAAAAATAACTATAACTTATTAATTTAGACCAATGATAAAAGAGTTAATCATAAAGTGTGTGCAATGAAGGACCAGGAACTGGAGTTTGAGAAAAACATAGGACAAAGCACCCAAACTTGGTCTAATAAAGTTTGGTGTTGAGTTTCTTTTGTACTATTCTAAGTTAAACCTTCTTTTGACATTCCTTCTACAAACTAGGGTTCACTTTACGATTAACTCTAAAATCAAACAAATTAAGAGCATCTGCAATGCATCTTGGAATCCGGACAATATTGGCATTGTGTCAGGCCCGAACTAATTTCTAATTAAAATTGTGCTCCAATGCAACCGTTATTGAGAACTCCACTTCCACAGCCTCAATATGTATCCCCCTGGAATTGACAAACTTGCAAGATGTAAAGGGTCCATAAGTTGGCTCATGGTAGAAATAATCATTATTGCCAACCCTTTTCTACATTGTTATTCGTGCCAATTAATTCAACCTTCCCTTGTTTTGATGAAAAGTCTTTTTTAATGTAGAGTATTTTCTTTCTTTCTTTTTATAATGCAGAAAAGTCCACTTGCCGTTGGGATTGCCGACTTTGCATTGGGTCAATTTTTTCAAAGAATAATCCAGCACGTCCACGACCTCATGGAATGGCCCGCCATTTGCCGCTACAGGGCTTGTATACCGAGTACACATTGCAGATGCTCTAAAATCATATATGAAATCTGAGACCCCCAATCAACGACAATAAAAGAGGGGAAAAAAAAAAAAAATTAACCAACCACACAACAGGGTACAAATTTTTACATTTATCACGGGACAGTCCAGCTTCAGTTGCGTCAACACGAAGCCGGGATTGTTTTTCAGAATTTCGCTGAGGCTTGTTGGATTCGTGGATCTTGTCGAATGCATTTGCCGTTTGGACGAGCCAGGCTTGTCTGGTTATTTTACACGCTCGTCTTAGCGTTATGTTCATGCTACAAACCCTATCGGACTGCGATGCAGTGTGGTTTCTATGCAATGGCGCGGGACCTTCTGCTGCTCGCAGATGATTTCCAGTGGCATCAACTAGCGCGAAGGGAACGATGAAGGACATGGCTGCGAGGCTCCGATTGTGTGTGAACGACGGTGCATGATGCATTGTCACCAGGCCATCCCCCGGCGCATTGCGCATCTGAGGCTGGCGTCGGTGGTTTGCTAATCACCATGTCAGGGGATCATAATGAGGATGTGGAGAAGCTCTTGGGCCATTTTAGGCGTGGATTGTTGGATGGATCTTCCTCTTCAGGTATGGTGCTCTTGGAGTATCCTCCGCTCTAGGTTACGAGAAATTGGAATATGCTCATTCTCCGGTTTCTTATCAGCAATAATTTGAACGCTTTCTAAATTTTTCAAGCATAAATATTTGTATGTACCTACATTTTAAGAGCTGAGTCATTGAATACGGAATCGAAGGAAACGCAGTGTAAGGCAATGAAATACGCAATTGAGAAATTGTGGAAACAAGAATATGAAAATCTGCAAGGAACACACACTCAGAGCTTGTTCCACCCTAGATAACTGACCTGAAAAATGCCAAGCATGTTTACAAAGATCTCCTACCATTGAAGCTTTCTTTTGGAATGACTTTCTGTTTCTTATTGAACTTATTGCATTTCTTGGATTGCGTATCAGGCTCTGGTAGTCGTAGGAGACAACGATCAGCACTTTCTGGCAAGAAATTGGAAAGAGCGCCAACGTCTCCTTGTACTCCTGCTGGAACAGTGAGGGATGTGTTGAACTCAGATCAAACGGCTACTACGGAGATTGAGACACCTCCTGCTGGAACAAGTATGACTTCTGCTGCTACACGCAGATTTTTTCGTCAGTGTGTATAGCTTGGAACCTGCTTTTTCCTAGCTAGTGTTGCACACATTGATGTTAGTGGAACATGCAATTTTGTTCGATGTAAGGATGTCATGGTATACTTCCTTCAGCTTCAGAGTTTGGAAGTAATTTTCAGTTGTGTGCAATATCAGAGAATGAGAAAGTCTCCGTGTTCAACAAGCTTGGCGTCCGAAGGTTAGGAAGTGAAGTGTCGCCAGGCGTTTTCTACGGTTCTCCTGCTGGGAAACCTGCGCATCGTCCTCCTCAACTAATCCGCCTCCTTAATGAGATCCAGAATGACCTTGCTTCACAAAGCACACCGAGTGCAAGGTATTTTATTTGATGATATTGTGTGTTCATCTGGTGTCGCTATATAGGAAATTAATCTGGTTTTGAATTATGATTTGATTAATTTGTGTAGTGAGTCAGTCGCACTCCAGGGACGTGTATGCCAGGCGTTAAATTCTAACCTGCTACTGCTCTGTGACTTTGTTGTGTCTCTGTAGAACACTAACTACAATTGCATTGCACAATTATCAGGTCGTCTATCTGGGCAACATTTCCAAGGCAAGATCAAGCAATCCAATTCGCTGATAGCCACGGCGGACAGAATCTTGCTGTATTTCAGTATCAAGATCATTTAACTGGACAGCGACGATTTCTTACAACCACATATAACGAGTTTTGGCGAAGGTTTGTGCCTTCACATGACCATCTATTTCCTTAAGGCTGGACGCAGTGTTATAGAACAGTGGGACAAGTTTGTGCGGATTACTTTATTACAAGCAACTAGGGGAGCCCCTTGCTTGCTACTGAACTTAGATCTCTTGTGAAACAGGTATAGCAAAATGCGTTCAGGGTGGAAACACCACTATGAGATTATTCGCCAGGTATCATCAACTATCATTGTCTCCTTGAAGATACATATCTCAAATGTACATATCTCCAGTATTAATCTTATGAATCCTCGAGAAACAGTGCCAAATATAAGATGATTGAGCGGAAGAATGATAATAAAGCACTTGGGGTTTCATTTGGCAGGGCAGGCCTTGTCATCTCTACTTCGATTTAGAATTCGACGTTCTTGCTAACGCGGAAGCTAATGGGGAAGCTATGGTGGACACCTTGGTGTCGCTTACAAGCCGCACTCTCCTTGATGTCTTCGGCTTTCACTATGATCCGTCCTGGACTCTTGAGCTTGATTCATCCACAGCAGGTACAGATAGTACGCGAAAGACGACAATGTTATTGCATGTGGTCCATGCAGAGTTGATCTTTTTCGTACCTGTATTCTTATTTGCCAACCATTTCTCGTTTTAACCCCTAAAACCCCGAGGGTGTTTTCAGCCAAAAATACTCAAAACTATCACTTCTGTTGTATTCACTTAAGGAAACCACTTCTTTTGTTTTGGGGGTAATTTAACCGTACTTAACTTGTCTGAGCTCCAGTAGTAAAAATTTCATCAAATTTGACCGTACGGCGTACGGATTGGAAGATATTAGCATTCAAAGTTGAACAAAAAGTTTTTTTTCAAGAAGATGTTTAAATTGCCCGAAAAACTAAGATTGTCCATAACTTTCTCATCCCTAGTCCAAAAAAAATGAATCAAAGCTTCACGTATAGGTAAAATACAATAGTTTAGGAAAAAAATTCAAAAAAAATTATTTTGACTTTTTGTAATTTTTTTTGGGCTGCCCGCCAATCTCCATTTCTTGCTCATTGTGCCATAACTTTTTCATCCGGCATCCGATTGAAATAAAAATTATATGTCCACAAAGCTCTTGCAAAGCTACACAACCTCAAAAAATCTCAAAAAAATTCACTTCAAATTGAGACAATAGGAACCTACCTGGACCCAAATTGTCCCCCGAGGGGACACGGGACACGCGGGGTTTTAGGGGTTAAAGTGCCACGACGTTGGCTGTAGAAGTTTGCGTCTATTTCACTCCATGTAGAGTTGTGGAACTGGTTTTTTATGATGGCCTTGAACAAAATCAGCATTCCAGTTTTGTTGGATTGTGCAGAAAAGTTCTCTCGACACCTGGTCATCCATATTCCTGGAGCTGCCTTCAAAGACAACTCTCATGCTGGCGCATTTGTGGGTGAGGTAAGTTTGGGATTTTGCTGGTAATCAAAAACCATTAAACATAGTATCATCATCGTATTTGCAAGTGCTGCGGTCACACCAAGTCTACTATGCTAGGTCCCGGAAGCCTGTGAAGTTAAGCTCCATTGGGCTGGAACAGTTCCGGGATGGGTGACTGTCCGTGTAGTGCCGGTGCTGCATCCAGATTTTTACTGTAGGTACTGGTGGCAGAGTAGTACATTAGCGCTAACGCCAATGTATCTCTATTTACAGGAGGAAATCAGATAGACGCAATCAGGTTGACAATTTTGAGCATTACTCTCTCGCAGTTTTGAAGTCATAGATCTTGCAAAATGAATTTGTTGTGTCCTTTTCTCTTATGGAAGAACCGGTTTGCTCATTCCTACCAAATTTGGGTGTGTACTGCAGATTTGTAAGAGAAGAAATGACTTGAAGGAAAGCGATGATGAAATCGGTAGAATGTTTGTTCTCCAAGGGGAATCCCGGGCTGTCCACCAAACACAGAGTTTTGTTGATGTGGCAGTCTACACACGAAATCGAGCCTTCAGATTGCCTTTCTCTAGCAAGGCTGGGAAAGCCGCACTTCTTTTGCCGACAAACCGGTTTAGGTCTTCCAAGGTGGTCAGTCAGTACTCTTCAAATGTGTGCCATTTCGCAGTTTTTATTATTCATTTTTGTACATGGTAGATGTATTTAGTGTTGGACTACAGTGATGTGTTTGGATTTACAAGAGCGCTTCCTCTTGATTTGTCACCATGACCTGAAATGTCTCACTGCCACTCAAAGTATGGTTTCTGATGTACCAGAGTGAACGGGAAGTCTTTATGGATTCCCTGATTTGCAAGGTTGAAGAAGGATGCCAACAATTACTGACATTCAACACTGAGGTTTCATTTAATACTGCTGCTTTTGAGCTTCAATTCTATACTTCAATTCTGAGTGCATAAGCAAGAATAATTGTACGTTGTACACAAATATTGTGTAAGGTTGCATGCTTTTTAAAGCTAAAGTCTTTTCAGTTAAAAAAAAAAACTCTTTAAATTTCACTAATTTTCAGTCCTTTATACCTCTAAGCCAGAATGTTGGTTCGTGTGTCTCAAAACAGAACCCTTGTCAGGGAGGTGTTGTGGACTTCGAAACATGGAGAAATGATCCAGTCGGCCGATCAGGGGAAGAACTGAGCACTAATTACGGGAAATCTCCTTTCCCTTCGCTGGAGGTCTTCATTGAGGCCATTGCTTGCGTTGGCGGTATACAAGGTAGATATTCTGACCGTTTAAACTAGTACCGAGTATCTAGCCATTTGACCACGGTTGCTTTTATGTGAGCCTAGAATCATGAGCATAGGAATTATACACCTATGTTATAATTGTCTATATTATAGAAACCTTCTGTGATTATAATGTACCTATGTTATCAATATCTATATTGTAGGTGTTTATATTATAAGCACCTTTAATGGTCGGAGAGTATCTACTTATAAGCTCCATGCTAGTAGGCTCCATGCTCACATGCTAGCGTCGTTGGCCATTTGACTGTTGTTTTAACAAAATGAACTACAAAGAGCAGCATCCCTTCAATTCAGTTACTCGTTCTTAATTTACACTCCCCTTTTCTTCGATTCGATGTTGGAATAATTGAATACGTTCATGTTCTGCAGGGAAGGTTCGAAGCTGGTATCATTTTTCGGATTACGGGGTAGTTGTGTACAATATATCTGGGAACCGATTCTGCGAGAACATTGGAAGGCCACACAAGAGCAATAATGGTTAGAACTTGAAGGGTGCACATGCCATTTCTCGTTGTTGTCTTTTTTGTCTAGCTGTTCCATATGACTGGTTATCGAGGGTAACGAACCCTAATTGTTTGACTGTGAACCGCAGTGATGTACATCATTGATTTTCGGACAGCAGGTTTTTACCAGAAGTGCCATGATCCTGATTGTCGAGGTGAGTGAACGTTACAGACTTTCGTCTGTTGATGTTTTGCATTGATATGAAGACTTGCTTGTTCCATGGTGGGGACAGGGCACCTCCACTTTCTCGATGAGTCTTAGGTAGTTTGTCTTGCAGATCTGGAATTGAAATTGAACAAACGATTTGCGTTTGCACGTAGAAATGTCATCTAAAGCTATCGCCTGGTTGTATCAGAGTATCGGTCACCATTGAGGCCCATTCCTCGCCACACTATTCCACCAGAGTTTCCATTATCCACAGCTGGAGTATTGGAACTCAATGAGACCTTGAGATCAGAAGAGATGGATGCACAAGACCCCATTGAATGTGAATGGGAAGATGATGAAGCGTGGTGGGGGGAGGTGATATCATCTCTTGCCGACATAGAGTGGACTTCTCAAAGATCCATGTCCAGCAATCAGGTCAATACACAACTTGGTAGCCACTTTGCAGATGCATTACTTTACCTCTACTAGTAGGTGCATCCAGCTTCTGATGAACCTTCAAACTGTGAAATGTCAATCACAACACGAAGTGTTTATCATTAATCAGTATAACAAGGCTCCCGTTATTTCATCCAGCTTCTTGTTTCTAACGCTTTCTTTTGGGTCATTGTTTTTCTGTTCTGTACCAGAGCCAGAATCCAGAGGGCTCTTGCTCTAATATTGTGGGGGAGAACAATGAGGAGCAATGTATTCCAATTATCAACCACGTTGAGTCTACCTGGGAAGAAGATGATGCGTGGTGGGAGGCTGTAGAGCGCGAGGCGCTCGAGTTAGAAATAACACAGCAAATTCGCAAACTGCCTAATTGGTCGCCCTAATCAAGACTATTTTGCATAATTAGTGGCTTTGTCTGATGTAGTGAATTTGTACAGTTATCATGTGCTAGCCGCATCTGGCAGTTGTCCAATCGGTTTGGAACCTGCTTTGATGATTGAATATCTTCTGTTATGCTTGGCGAGTCTGGCTTAGAATAATGTATTTTGTGAAGGCTGATTGACTAATTTCTTTTTAATACTTTTGTTGCCTTCAAGCATGTCACGCGACGGAGCAGACGATACAGTGGCAATGCAACTAACTTTTTCATATCGTGCCTTCATCTGTCCTGGAAAACAAAAGAAAACAGGCTTCCCTCCAAATTTCAAGCATTAGAGAAATTCTTTTGAATAATGAGCGAGATGTTGAGTCAATGTTTGATTGGTCATTGGCCATAGCCAACAGGAAAACAGGTGAGCTATAGTGGATGTAGTTGTTTCATCAAAAGTTTACTGGAGATTCACATATTACTAAATTTGGTGTATTGACCGTGGAGACATCGGTGCTCCTCAAACGACTGGACCCCAAAATAAAGGAGAAAGCTTAAAAGTATCTGCAACTAACTCAACCTCTCACTCTCATTGAATTTTAAATTAGTTTTTTCTACCGAATCGTCAGTGTCAATCAGTTTAGCACTGCATTGATTTGTCCTACTTGTTCGTGTGCCACTAGTATTTCAAAGTCACGCAATTTAAATTAGTACAGACCAAAATATTAATGTTTAGTACAAATTTTTCACAAAAAAAATAATAACTTGTAGTGGCACCAATTAAGAAGGTGACACTAATTTTGAGCCTTCACCAATAAGCTAACTACATGTAAGGTAGACAAGTCTATTAGAATCCTGATTTGGAATTTGAATATCTTGGGGTCAATTCAAGATGGGTCAATTCCAAGATGGGTAAATATTTTTCAAAGGTGTGCGCTTGTTTCATCAATCCAAACGAAGTGGAATTATAAATTTCTGATTAGGATTGTAATTTTTTGAATTTTTGAAATGGTCAACCCTGAAATTACAAAACCGCCCATAGAGTGGAGTCATTAAACATCCCATCAACACCCCTATAACCGCCTTTTCATGTACCTATTGGCACTTAAGTTCTTACCAATCAAGGTTGACACGTTACCCATTTGGGCATTAATGCATTGATTTTGTCAAAATCTTGAAGAAATTTGGATGTTTTCCTAGACAAATTTGGATGTTTGAATGGATAGAATTGGGGCTAAAAGTAAGGGATGGAATTGGGCAATGAATATAATCGGGTTGGTCTACCTTAGTGCACTTAAATGTGACTTCTTTCTAAATTTTACCCTATAAATTTTTGCCTAAAATGTACAACCTCTATTCATAAAAAACTAGGGTTGGTTATAGGATACACCTGTTTTCAACACTTTGAAATTTTATAGTTTATTTATACAATGTTCAAAACCTATAGTCAAAAAGAAAAAATTATAACAACAATTTTAGCTATTGTTTCCTTATGTTAAATCATTGTCATGCACTATCCACATTATAGAATCATGCTATAGATTTTAGATAGAACAACCAATATCCAACAACGTCAAAATACATATTACATGCATGGCATTTCATACAAGAAGCATGAAGGTCCTTCTATAATGTCACTATTACAAAAATAATTCATTATATTGACCTACAATTCATGGCCAAGCTTGCATTCAATCATTTTTACAATGAAAAGAACTTTGTTTTACGGGAAGCAATTAAAGGGGTCTATCCGCCTATGCCTTGCCAAGTTCAAGACTATTACGGTCACAAAAAAAAAAAAAGTGGTTTGTAATTTAACTTGCATCCCACTTTTTAAAAAGGAATAAATTTATTGCATGTAATTGTCAGGTGCTACAACTTCAACAAACAATACATCAAAGAAAAAACACTAACATCATGTAGTCAAGGAGCTTGTCTAACAAGTATCTGACATCAATTCAAAATGATCTTCTTCACCAAAAACAAATTCCATATTTATTAGAAAACAACTTCCTTCTATTAAAACAAAAAAACTTATCATTGCTAAAGAATGTAATGTGTACGATCATTTTATCTGTGGTTCAAAGTGTAGTAACACAATATAAAATCTCTACCAAATAATATCCCAACTTTGCATTTTTTTAGGTTTGATCAATTCCAATTTTCACAATAATGTATTAGTTCTCATTTGTGAGGTGCATTAGATTTTAACGTCTTGAATTATATTTTCAAGAATGTAATAATAATACAAAAATAGTTTTTTAGGAAGCCTTATTGAATACCTTACATTAATATGCATTTTTAGTATTTGTAAAGCTTCCCTACATTGTTCATCAAATTAAAATGAGGAAAATTAAATACCAATAACTCCAACTTCTATTAGGGGTCAACTTGAATTAATAAGTGTTTATTCATCAAAGGTCACTCTTCAAGCCATAAAAATCAAACAATATGAGCAACTCCTTGGTAGTAATTACCTCCATTAGTAGATAGTAAAAAATTATTTTTAAGTAAATTAGTTCTTCTGGCAACTAATTTCTTTTAAACACATAACTTTTGGTAGCAAGTACATGTAGTCACTCTCATGATAGTATGCAAAAGTTGTATACAGGTTACAATTCCACTTGGTCATATTAGCACCTACCCAGATCCAATACCAAATTCAAATTGACAAGCATCAATCACCACCTATCACCATCTTTCTACATTGATAGATTTTAATAAACAGTGTGTCAAAAATTGCAAGGAACAATAGGGAGAAGAATCTTTTGAAGAATTGGAAATTAAAGTGCCTATAACAAAATGAATAAACAAAGGCTTCAACAAAAACAAGTTCAATTTGCTCAAGCAATGAAAAAAAATAAGCAAGCTACATTAACCCTCTAACTACATCTTTTTTGTGGGGGTCAACTCAAATTAGTAAGTGTTTATTCATCAAAAATTCCACTTCAAGCCATAAAGATCAAACAATATGAATAACTCTTTGGAAGTAATTACACCCATTGATAGACAATAATGTCTGACAACTATTTTCTTTAAAGACATGACCTTTGGTAGCAAGTACGTGCAATCACTTTCATTGTGCAAAAAATTGCGTTACAGTTACACTTGGTCATATCTACGCCATCCCAAATTCAATTCCAAATTCAAATTGAGCCAGCGGTCACCACCTTTCATCTTCTTTTTATATTGATAGATTTTAATAAATGATATACAAAATCCTAAAGAATAAATTTAAAAAAATTGGAAGTAATTTTTTTTTAATTACAAATGAAGTAGCTTTAACCCCTAACGGACCAAAAACCGTTTTTTGACAACATAGCGTTTTTGGGCAGCTCACCACGAATGGAATTTTTATTTTTTTTCTTTGAAAATTTCACACAAGATGTGCCCAAGGAGTAGCTTTAGGGCCCAACAATTTTCATAACTTTTGACCAAATGGTTAAAAAGTTATGGTATGATATGTAGTTTTCATTGTTTGGCGGGTAGCCCGGGCAGCAAAAAAAACTTCTTTAAAAATCATTTTCTAGAGAAATAAAAATTTGAAATTGGTTCTCTAGATTTATGTGCACAAGGAAAGCTTTGAATCATTCCACTTTGATTTATGAGATGAAAGTTATGAGGAATTTTAGTTGTGGGTAGTTTGCGGGTAGTTATGGAATCTCTACTCTAAAATAAACTTTGAAGTCCTTTATTTAACTGAATTTTCAATATTTTTGGAAAAAAATATAAACACAAGGTGTAGATTGTTTATTACAAAATTACAACCGTTTGGATTGTCATTTTTCAATTCCATAATTAAATCCTTAACAATTTAGTGTTTTGAATCATTTTCTACTTCTTTCTACTTACTATTTTTTTCCTATATGTTGTACAATTCCAAATGATCTGAAAATTTTCAAGCATGTAGCTAACTTGCTTTGAAGAATGAATCCAAAGAGTTACCACCATTTTGGACATTTTTTCATACAAATGTGACCATGTGCAGTGCAGCTGCCCGGTTTTTCGCAGGGACAAAAAAAGGGTTTTTGTCACTTCAAATGCTAATTTCTTGCAATCTACACGGTGGAAATTTCTGAAATTTTTTCCACATCTTCTCAAACTAGTTTACTACAAGATCCTACGGTTACATGTGTCCAAAATTTTTTTTTTCCCAAAATTTGGTACTTGTACTAGAAATGGCAGTTTGGAAGCGCTTTTTGTGAAAACATAGTCAAAAACCTTTAGGGGTTAATAGAATGAATAAACAAAAGGCTTCAACAAACCGATCTCAATTATCTTATGCAAAGAAAAAAAAAAAAGCAAGCTTTGTTAACTTCTAACTACAACTTTCTTTGAGGGGGTCAACTTGAATTAATAAATATTTATTCATCAAAGTTCCCATTTCAAGCTATAAAGATCAAACAATATGAGTGACTTCTTGGTAGTCAACACCCCTCTTAGTAGACAATAACATTTGGCAATTATTTTCCTTAAAGACATGACCTTGACAAGACATAACTAGTGCAATCATTCTCATTATGCACAAGTTACGTACAAGTTACGGTTCCACTTGGTCATATAAGCACCAACCTAGATCTTATACCAAATTCAAATTGGGAGTCAACAATCACCAACAATCACCCTCTTTCTACAATAGACTTTGTGTGAAATCCCAAGGAACAATAGGGAGAAAACCTTTTGAAGAACTTGAAAATAAAGTGCCTATATAAGAATGAAAAAACAAAGGTTTCTAGAAAACGAGTTCAATTTACTCAAGCAAAGAATAAAACAAGAAAGCTACATTAACCCTCTAACTACAACTTCTTGGGGAGGGGGGGTCAACTTAAATTAGTTCCTAAAGGACCGAGGTCTTTTTCCATCAAAAAACACTCAAAACTACCATTTCTATTGCAAGAGTAAAATATCTAAAATTATTTTTTTGGCATATCTAACCTTAGGACATATACTAAATTAGTATTAAAATATATGGAAGAAATTTTAGAAACTTTGACCTTATAGATTGCAAGATATTAGCATCCAAAGAGGGGGGAAAAAATTTGTGCTACTGATTTGGATTTTCTAAGTTTTTATGTTGAATACTTGAGTTAAGAATCTCAAAAAAAGCAAGAAAAACACACTTAATATTTATTCATTAAAAAATTGTTAAGTAAAAGGAGATTCAAGATTGAAGAAAAAACTAAATTATTAATAGCTCTAAGATGGAATTGAAATACAATAATTCCAATGGTGAGATTGTTCTAGCAAGCAAAACTAACCTTATCTAACAATTTCTTTTGGAAAATTGTAAAAATTGCATTCACATATGAATCATATAAATTATTTTTTTCAAGAAGATGATTAGATTGCCCCAAAAAATAAGATTGATCATAACTTTCTCACCACTAGTTCAAATAGAATGAATCAAAATTTCAAATGTAGAAAAAAAATATAAAATTTTAGAAATTAAAAAAATTTATGTTGCCTTTTTGTGATTTTTTTGTGTTGCCTACCGACCTCCATTTTTGGCTTATTATGCGATAATTTTTTCTCTTGGGCACCAATTAAAATAAGAATTATATATCCACAAAACTCTTGCAAAATTGCACATCTTCAAAAAGTTTCAAAAGCATTTAGTACAAATTGAGACAATAGGATCCTACCCAAACCTAATTTGTTCCCCGAAAGGAGAAACAGTCTTTCAAGGATTCAGAGGTTGATGAATAAGTGTTTATTCATTGAAGGCCCCATTTCAAGCCATAAAGATCAAACAATGTTAATGATCCTTGGTAGTCATTAGTAGACAATAATGTTTGACAACTAATTTCCTTCAAAGACATGACCTTTGGTAGCAAGTATGTGCAATCACTCTCATTATATAAGAAATTGTGTACAAATTACGGTTCCACTTGGTCATATCAGTACCAGTCTAGATCCAATTCCAACTTCACTCTACAAGAAGTTGCGTACAAATTACGGTTCCATTTGGTCAAATCAACATCAATCCAGATCCATTTCCAACTTCACTCTCATTATACAAGAAGTTGCGTACAAATTACGGTTCCACTTGGTCAAATCAACATCAATCCAGATCCATTTCCAACTTCACTCTCATTATGCAAGAAGTTGCGTACAAATTACGGTTCCACTTGGTCATATCTGCACCAATCTAGATCCAATCCCAAATTTAAATTTAGAGCAACTGTCACCTTCTTTCTACATAATTGATAGATTTTAATAAACGGTGTGTCAAAAATCACATGAAACATGTAGAATAACCTTTTGAAGAACTTGCACACATTACAGTTCCACTTAGTCATATCTACACCAACCTAGATCCTATACCAAATTCAAATTAAGAGTCACCACCAATCACCTTCTTTTTGCAATAGACTTTAATTAATGGTTTGTCATAAATTCCAAGGAACAACGTAGAGAAGAACCTTTTGAAGAACTTGTAAACAAAGTGCCTATAGTAGAATGAAAAAACAAAAGTTTCAACAAACTAAGTTCAATTTTCTTATGCAAAGAAAAAAACCAAAGTAAGCTACATTAATCCTATAACAACACAACAACCTTTTAAATGTTGAATGGATGATTGAGAATCCTTTTGTGTAAGACCAAAAGTGCATAATTTCATCCTTGCAATAATTTTGTGTAAAAATGGGAGGTCTTGACATTAGTGTGACCCGAGGTGTGACCTCCAATGAGCACTCTCAAATTTATTTTTTAACCCTTAGATGACATTGACGCTGAAAAGTGGACAATGGATGACTTGAAACAAAGAATGCACCTATTCGTACAATAATCCAAGCACTTTGGTGACTACCTTGGTCTTTGGGGCCGCGTCTATAAAACATTTAGGAAAGGATTCTTATGGTACTAAAAAAAAGATAATTTCCACTGTGACTTGCCTAGCATTCCTGCCTTCCAAGGTTGAGAAAGAGAGTTGACTAAATTCAACTCAAACTTCGATAAAGTAGCTTTAGCTTAAGCAAAACATTCTTAATAGGGCTTTTTTTTAAAGTTTTTTTGGTGCTTGATTGCACCAGATACTTCAAAAGAAAGGGGTGTTTTAAGTAAGTTTTTAAAGTATAGTCCTAGATATAAGATTATAAATAATGACCTTCAAAGAGATTTTTAGTAAAAATTTACTAGAAATACACGTGTTTCTAATAAAAAATTTATTGAAAATCTCCTAAAAGGTTATTACTTACAATCATATGTCTAAGACTATACTTAAAAACTCACTTAAAACACCCCGTTCTCTTGTAGTGAGAAAAAATAATAATTTGGTTAAAAAATGACAACAAATCGTAAAGCTTTTTGCCAAAAAATTTTGAATTAAAAAAAAAAAAAAAAAAAAATCCTTGATGAAATCGTCAGGTTGTAGAGGAGAACAAAATTATGGACATGTGATATGTGCTATAATCGTGATATTTTCTATCCAATATGTGGGTAAATGTTGAAATTTGGAGCACCACTATAAAATCTTATATTGCCACTTTAGCACTTCATAAAAAATGAAAAAAAATGAAAAACAAAACCCCTGATCCCCAGTCTCCTCCCCTAAAAATTTCCCCTAAAATTTTCACAGTTGAAGCCATGTGGGGAAGAGCGACAGCATGAACAATAAGACGGACCTCAGATAATGTGCTGAAGATCATAAGTCTGACAACAAAGCAGTCCGATCACTCGTCCCACCTCCACTTATTCATTATCAGTGAATTGTGGAACAAGCAACTGAAGAAAACGAGTCAGACCTCTTCTTCTTTTTTTCCTCCGTTTTTTTTTCTTTTTTGGGATACAAATGAAATGGGATTTTGTTGCCAAGAAACAGAACGCAACATAACATTCATTAGCCTTCAGAGAGGCTGCCATCGGGGAAAAAACCACCCATTGCTGCAGTACTGTTTCAATGAGTTAACAGTATAGTATTGAAAGTGTATTGTTGCAGTATTGAAACAATGTATTTTTAATAAAAATGCAAGGCTCCCATTGCTTCAATATTGTTGCATTATTTATGCAGTAGTGCAGCAATATACTTTCAATACTATACTGTTAACCCATTGAAACAATATTGCAACAATATTGAAGCAATGAGGGGTACTTTCCTGATGGCCTTTTCCTCTCTGGAGTCCTCATCCACAGAATTCATTCTCTCAGCATTGATGCAAGCTTCGGTACCGGGATAGTGACAGTGAATTATGATATTCTCCACTTTCTTTTGTTAATTTTAGGACCAAACATACAAATCTAGTTTGCCAAAAACACTAAAAATCCAATGAGTAATATACTATTGTAATTTTACCATTTGCCATCAGTAACTCATTTCGAGGTCAATAGTGAGAAGACACTCTTTATATACACATGGGTTGGTAGGAGGTAGAACAAATCATGTGGGATAAACAAGTTAGAATTTGTTGTTTGTGAAGCACTCATAGTTAAGTCAAAAATAAATAATTTTGTTAAAAGTGAAATTTCAGACCTTATTTAGGCATAGTAGAATGATTCTTCTCAAAAAACTTTGAACTAAAAGAAGTTGATAAGTGAAGATAAGTTTCACCTCCAAAAATCCGTTTGGCATTTTGAATATCCGATCAAAAGTTATGGACAAATTTGAGAGAGGGGTTGGAATAGACAATTTCTTTAACATTTTTCCAACTCCTCTCTCAAATTTGTCCATAACTTTTGATTGGATATTCAAAATGCCAAACGGATTTTTGGAGGTGAAACTTATCTTCACTTACCAACTTCTTTTAGTTCAAAGTGTTTTGAGAAGAATCATTCTACTATGCCTAAATAAGGTCTGAAATTTGACTTTTAACAAAATTATTTGTTTTTTACTTAACTATGAGTGCTCAGTCACAAACAACAAATTCTAACTTGTTTATCCCACATGGGCTGTTCTACCTCCTACCACTCCAAGTGTATATATATAGCTTTCTTTACCATTAGAAATTCAAAAGAGTATTAGTATTATATAAATGCAAGCCAAAATTTAGAAAAATTATGAATCATGTTTTTGGCTTGCATTCATACAAAACCAATAATGTTTTAAAGTTTCAAAACATACAATGTATAGGTGTAGAATGCTGATTATTGTGTGTTTGACTTAATGAGTGTCTGGACATTGGTTTTGTTTTAATTTTTAAGGTATGTTGTACAGTTGCAGCCAACTGACTTACCCTCTGACAAATTTTGACACGTATCCCTATAGCTACTGATGGTGTGGAATATTCCACACCATTCTGTCAGGGGGAAGGCAGCCCTTCCCTCTGCTACCAGTTTTTTTTTTTCATTTTCCATGAAGTGGCGAAGTGGCGATATTAAATGTTACGGTGGTGCTCCAAGTTTCAACATTCATCCAAGTGTTGTATAGAAAATGTGAAATACGTATCTATAATTCTATTTTCATTCACAATGTGGCGATTTCATCCAAGATTTTTCTTGAACTTGAAGTTTTTTGGCGATTTCATCCAAAATTTTACTAAAAATTTCCTATAGGCTTGGTGCTAGGTCAAAAATTTTGGTGCAATTTTGCACCAAATCGCCGGAAAAAAACCCACTGTCTGCTACTGAATGTTATTGAATAAGGTAGGTACACCCAAATGTGCCACTGACCTTAAATCGCCATCTATACTACGTGTACATCTCCAAAATCAGTTCTGCACCTAATATGTGGAAGAAACGCTGTTAGAACCAAACTTTGTTCCTTCATAACTTTTGCATACAGTATCCAAATGCCATGTTTTCTGGTGCGTTGGAACCTCCTTTTCACTTGCCTACAAGAACATATGAAAAACTTGACCAGTCTAATAATAGTAACTAGGCTCAGTAGCCAAAAGTGGCGGTTTTGGGTGTACCTACGTTACAACAAGTGGCGAGTCAGACCTGAGTGCTGAGGTTGGTTCCTGCCTGCCTGCCTGCCTTGGCCTTTGTGGGTCTCCATGTCACCCAAAGTAGGTACGGCCATGGTGGGCTCCCGTTGAGCGCAAACGCCCTCCGTAACAGAACAGAACAGAACAAGCAGACCAGATTTTCCTGACTGTGCGTTGCGACATTCTCCTCCCTAACGCATGATATGTAAGTTTAAAATTATTATTTATTACTGCGGCTTCCATGATCACACCAACCAACCAACCAACCAACCAATTGATCTATTCCCCAAACCTTCGTTTGCAACAGCCGGATGGGATTGGGAAAAGTAGGCGCGGAGGGACGGAGCTTTGATCATGAACTTCCAAAGTGGAAGCCTTGCATCAAATGGAGCGGAAAAAATGTATATATTAGCGGTCGTTTTTTGAGAGGATTTCATGGACTTCCTTTTGTGATTGAAATGGAATGGAATGAGATGGAAGCAGCCAGTTGACAGTAGCGTCTGTTATTGAAAGCACAAAGATTCAGTGTCCTGGGACATAAAACATATGATCGTGTCCCAATGATTGATGAGACATGAACTGCTATAGTGGTAAGGTAACAGGTCCAGAAAAAATCGCCCACCTAAGAAGACCTAAGAAGAGCTGAAACTGAATTTGGGGCTGGGAGGCAAAAGCTTCTTGAAATAAATTTTCAGGAAATTCTTCCTTGGAAGACAAGTGGAATCGGCATCTAACCCAAGTCGTTTCATGTTTTTTGGAGCTTTGTGGAATTAGTTATAAAATTTCGAAGTTGAAATGGGGTAGGGCTCTGAAATTGCCCACACCATAAAATGTACATTGTTTGTACATTGCTGAAGGGTATGAAAAAACAACATGTACACATAGAGTATGTTTGAGGATGTGAACAATTTTAGAGCTTGTTATGCTAAGATAGGGCAAACGAGGATGGATTTCATCCCTTTCAGTCATCCAATTTGAGGTGCTTGGGTAGTAGTATGTTAGACCAACTTATTAAAACCAAGACTCCAATCGGCTTCATTCGGCAATGCTTGTGAATTGATATAAGGTAGGCACCCCCAAAATGGCACCTGACCTTAAAGTGCCATCTACAGGTTGTGTACATTTCCAAAATCAGTTATGTACCTATTTGGATGGAGCGCTTTCAGAAACAAACTTTGACCCTTAATAACTTTTGCATACGGTGTCCAAAAGCCACATTCTCTGGTGCGTTGGAACCTCCTTTCACTTGCCAACAAGAATAAATGAAAATTTGACCAGTCTAATAATAGTAACTAGGCTCAGTAGCAAAAAGTGGCGGTTTTGGGTGTACCCACCTTAAGTGGCAAGCCACACTCCCCAGTGAGCTCAATCATATTGTTCTTCAAGTCAGTTCACAGCCAGTCATCTAGTTGGGACATAAGGTAACTACACCTTAAATTGCATGCTTTTTAAAATCGCACACTACATATTCTTGCCTAAAATGTACCCCCAAACTCTATTCATGAGAGTTTATGGTCGTTTTTAGGAACACCTATTTTCAGCACTTTGAAAATTCGTAGTTTTATCATACAGTGTCCAGAAAATACATTCTAAGAGAATCTAGAATCCCCTTTTCACTACCAATAGGATCTCCTAAAAAAATTCCAATATAATAGTGGGAATCATATTGAATTGTTTATTTGTGTGATTTTAGGTGTAGTTACCTTGAGTTGTAGGGAGCCCTAACTAAAAGTGCCCCTCCTTTAAAAGCGCCCCTGCTCTAAAAGCTACTACTAACACAGAGCATACATTTTTCTTTCTCCAATGTACTAATAGTATACATTTCAAGAGGTGGGTGCTTGTAGTTAGTGACCTTTGCATTTCAATTTCACAAATTCGTGACTAATTTCACAAAGGTCCAAAAAAATAAGAAAGAACTTGGATTAGATGCATATTCCATTTTCAATCTTCTTACAAAAAATTTATTGAAAATTGTTTCCAAGAGTTTAGCTTCCCTCCCTTCCAAATGCAATTAGCTCTTAAAAAGTTGCTTTAAGAATAAACTACCTTTGTCAAATTATTTTAACCATGATGTTCTCAATATGGAGGTCAACTTCCATGGGAGTGGTATGAGGCTCCTAGTATGCTACAAGGCTTGGCTTTGTACTTGAATCTTGCAATGAAATCCTTCATTTGTGTTAAAGCTTAAATTAAATTATTGTAACTATGTAAATTAGTATAGTTGGACAAGATTCCGTCGCTTATTGACAGGATATTAATACCTTGCTTTAGTAGAACCACCCATTACCAACCAAGTATCTATATCCACCCTATAGGGTGCAACTATTTTCAACCACTTGAGGTTGGAATAGATTTCTAATCAAAGTTTGGAATGTGCTTTTTTTTTCCTTTGGAAGGTTGGGACTATAAAGTCATGACACATATCCTGATGTAGTGAGCAAGAAAGTAGTTATGGAATGATCGAAATTAGAAGACTCTATATATTGGGTATGGGTTGAGGCCAACTTTTGGCTTCCAAAATTCATAGTAATTTGAATTTAAGGAAAAAAATCACGAAAAATTGGCAGTGCCCGTCAATTCTATCTTTCTACAAGGGTAGTGAATTTACATTTCCTTCTACTGCTTGAGAACATGCGCAAATTTTTTTAAGTGGTCAACTATGGGGGGTTGTACCATAATAATCCACCATGTGTTGTCTAAGTTATGCATGGTGGGTTGGTAGTCTAAATTTTTTCTTAATAGTCTGGCTATCTAATAAAGGATTGTCCCATACTCCCATTTGTCCGTCAGTTCTATCTTCAACATCCAACATTTATGGTTAAAAAAGATAATGACTTTTTTATCTGGTGATTTTACCTGAAGATTTGGTACCATGTACTTGGGGGCACTTTGTGATTGTACTGATTTTGAAGTCTTGTACTAAAATTCTGGGGGTCTCCCCTGACAAAAGGGCAATGACCTCAACAATTTTGTTTTTGTTTTTTGTTTTTTTTGAAACAAATGAAACAGAATTGCATTGCAAGGGCATAATAACTTACATGACCGCAAAACCACAACCAGGACAAGGACTACAAGACATTTATAAGGACTCAATGGAAGCAGGCGGGCGAGTGTGGACAACCGGGAGAGGCCGTGAGGGTTGAAGCCAAGCCACCACATTGGTGAAGAAGACAATCATTGGACCGAGGTTGAAACACGAAGACGTCAATAAAAGGGGCTTGAGGCCTTTCTACCGTGGTTGCTCCGCATCCATCACAACAAAAAAAGGTCCGCAAACGGTTCACAAATGAAGCCAACAATTTAGAATGAGCTACTTGTGAGCGCCTCCTCGAGCAACACACATGGACCAACGTAGCTCTCTTTTAGTCTACAAGGCCACTCCAAATATGCTGAAGCGAGTGGTGGCCAGACGAGGGTTGGTTGTAGAAGTCCATGTCGTTCCTTGGGGGTCCAAAGGAACCATAGGACGATGGTGCATGGTTCAAGCTAGATCTCGTTGATAGGATTGAACTTGCAAGGAATGTTGAATGAGAAGATGCCATGCCTTCATGTAAGGGGCTCCAAAGTTTGGGAGTGTCCTTGCTTGTGAGCAAGGTGTTCATGATAGGGGTGTCCCATTGAGCGGCTAGGCACTCCTAGAAGTGGTGTAGTAATGTTTCCTTTAAACACCTAAGGCACCTCAGGCAACATGTGTCAATGGAGTCATCAATCCTCCCTCTCCAGTGGTTGACCATTACCCCCAATCTCAACAATTTGGAATTTGTAGGAAAGAATTAACATTATCTTCAAACCTCTACAAATTTGATTTTCGCATATTAAGTTTTGAGATAATGTTACCAAAATAATTAGATTGTTTTCAACTTGGTAGAATATAATAGTAAAATTAAATTTTAAAACATCTGGATGTATTTTTAAACTTTGTCATGCTTCATTCTACCATCATCTAGACCTAGATGATGGTAGAATGAAGCATGGCAAATTTTTAGTATTTTACCAAAGTAACTTCATAAATAAAAAACTTTTCCATAATTAAATCAATTCTACTACAATTATGTTTTATTTTGGTGTTTGTTTGTTTGTTTGTCTTTGATTATCGTAACACTTTTACCCCTAAATGTCCAAGGCATCACAATTTGGTGTAGACTAAATTATAGATTTAAATAAAATCATACGGAGTATTCTTTTAGTATTTTTTTAGTTAGTTGAATATCCTTTAAAGTCTATTTGAAGCATCAAAAATCTGATTTTGAAAAAAAATATTTATGGCTTTTTCTTTCAAGATTTTTTTGCAAATGTGCCCATTGCAAAAAAATGATTTTTTAGTGTTAGAGACTTTAGAAATGAATCTCAAATACACTAGAGCATGGGGAAAAAAATCACATTCAAAATTCATTTAAAAAATCTTTAGAGTGGACTTTAAAAAGACATAAATTGATTATGGTTATGCATATTAAATATTTTAACCTCATGTTTTTTCATGACCTTAACTTTAGATTTGACATGTAAAGAGAAGATTGAAAGACTTCAAATCACTTTCACAATATTAATATCCCTTGATCAAACATTATAATATTTCAATTTATAAATGATATTATTAGGTTCTCTTTTCCTATGTGATCCATAACGTGTTTAGTTTGAATTCATACAATTACAAATTTGAAAAAGTTGATAAAACTTATCAAAACTTGGGCTTTGGATTTAGTTTTGAATGAACGACAAGGAGCTTAGTGGAAAGACTTTCAGTTGGTCATTTAAACCCTACAAGACCATCATGCGTTTCTTGGTAATATAAAATTTTTGTGCAAGTACATGTGACTCAAGATTTGAATATTGTAGGTTGAAATTTTAATAGAAGGTGAGGACAAGGAATATTTTTTATATGCACTAAATTTTATGACATTTAGAAATATGACTCAAAAGTTATGGCCTAATATGTTACTACCTTCGTCCCAAAATGATCTTCATGTTGGGCCAAATGTTTCGGATTAAGGTTTAAAATAATATTTTGAAAATGTGTTTTGCATTGTAGGTAGAGTTTGGTGCATTCTTAGCATCCAAGAAACTTTGAGCTTTAGAGCCCTTTTCAAAGTGTAGTTTTAGAGTATTGAAAAGTGGAATTTTTGGGGCATTTCCTAAGAGCACCAGTGGACATTTATTTATTAAGTGTGAGGTTTTATTTTACAGGCATTTAGTAAGTGTCCAAGACTATGTTTGAACTTCTATTTTGTCTCCCAAAGCTTCACCTCCTTCAATTGAAAAATACTCAAAGAGATGCACAAAATAAGAATGAACAATATTGATTGATCTTTCTAATCATTTCATTTGTCTTTTGATTGATGATTGCATGGATGGAGGGGGAACTACTACTCAAAGTTGTTTTGTTAGTTTCAAAAAACAATCAAAAGCCAAATTTGACCTATTCCAGTGTCACAGAGTGCAACAAGAAGATCATTTTAGGACAAAAAATTAAAGCCAACAAGAAGATCATTATGGGACAGAGGGAGTATTTTTTTTTTAAATGGGTGGTCCAAGCAAAATAGAAAAAAACAATTTTTTTCATAAACAAAAATTTGAAATTAGTTTTCTAGAGTTTTATATATATATGAAAAGCTTTGAATCTTTCCTTTTTTTTTTATCAATGAGTCAAAAGTTATCAGAAGTTTTAGTTTGCAGGCACTTATAGATTTTGTACTCTAAAGTAAACTTCAAAGTCTTTTGTTTTACTCAATTTTCATAATTTTTTGAAAAAATAAAATCATACAATGTAGAATGTTTATTACAACATTTCAACCATTGGGACTGACATTTTTCAATTGTATAACTAAATTCTTAACAATTTTGTATCTTGAATTATTATTTTTTTTATTCTACTTACTATTTTTTTCCTATATATTGTACAATTCTAAACGATCTAAATTTCTTCATACAAATGTGACCTTGTGAAGTACATCTATTCATTTTTTTGCAGGACTTCAAATTCTAAAATATCTTGCAATCCACATGGTAGAAATTTCTGAATTTTTTTTCCACATCTTCTCAAACCAACATACTACAAAATCCTAGGGTTACATGTGTCCAAAAATGTTTTATTTCCCCTAAAATTTGGTGCTTATACTAGAAATGGCAATTATAGAGTGTTTTGGGTGAAAACATAGTTATGGTCTTTTAGAGGTTAAAGGGAAGAAACAAGGAGACAAGGGGCCTTAAGCAATAGCATTGTTTGAATAATTATCTTGGTGTAGTGGCCTATGATTCATTATTAAGTTTGAATTCAAGATATTATACAATGAAAGGAACTTTAATTCACAAGAAGCAATTGGTCCCATGCCTCCAATTAATAATAAATCCCTATACTTATATATTATATATATTTTACTGTTCTTAGACTACTAATCAACATGTCTTTTGTTCTAGATATTTGTATTGAAGTCCAATCTTTGAGTTCATAAGTGTTCTAAGTGTTTTTAATTTCTAAATTATTTATTTACTAGCTCTGGACCACAAAGGAGGTGGCTTTGCATCTATGTAAACAACCTTGATAAGTTTGGAAGCTGCCTTATTCAAAAAGTGAATCAATCCTACAACATTAGAGTCTCTTGTAGTGAAATTGCTTGTTTTGTTGGCATGGAAGAAGTGGTAGTTTATTTTTTTAAATTCAAAACAAGTGATTTATTTTCTTTTTCAAAACTACTACATTATCTACTATATTATTTCAAGCTACCTTATTATATTATCTTTGGTAGCCATTTGAAATGAAATATTCTAGATTCTTTGATGAACTACATTGGGGTTCAAATCACAAATGATAGGAGTTAAAGTAGCCCTTGAAAGTACCCATCAATGATGATTTATCTAAAGCTTGTACAAAAGAGACCAAAATATTGAAATTCTACATGGAAGTTGCAAGACAAGAATTTGAATTGTTGACTGACAAAAATGATTGGAGGAGACTTGTGAAAAGTGGGAGAGGCAATTTTTTGACTCTTCAATAAACAATTTTAACATTACACTATAAATTTTTGGTTGCTTTTAGTTTGACAACAAGTTAAAGCTATGCTTAAGAGGTAATTTCTTCCTAATCACATAAAAATGAAAGCATTGTGATACTTGACCAAGGCAATTATTACAATCGAAAAACTCAGAAATTAATTTCAGGTTCTTAATTTCTATAAGGTAAACTATCCCATTACGTACAGAATGGGAGCCCATTGTGGACTGAATTATGATAGTGGTGTACATTTCAGAACTTGAATGTACACCACTATTACAATTTGGGAAATTGGAATTTGCTAACTTAACCTCGCACTAACCTCGTGTCGGTCTGTGGCGTCCGTCCGTCAGGGTTGGGTTCTATCCGTTACACCCGACACCCGTCCTGGATATTGTGGACTGGGCGGGCATCTCCGGTTCCGGTCCGGTCGTATCGGGGTCTCGGAGCTGTCGCCTCTCTCGGAGGGCAGCAGCGTCGGCCGGAGGAGGGAGGCGAGGCGGGAGGGGCGGGTTGGGTGCTGGCGATGGAGCGCAAGGGCTTGACGACGCTGGATGGCTTCATGTCGCCAGGAGGGCTGTGAGTGCTGCCGAGCGCCGCGATTTGCAGCAGCCTGACGGCGTTGCGTTTGTCGGGGGATGGAGGAGGGCGCGTGGGATAGAGCGGTGGAGCAAGCCCGCGCCGGAGAAGCTGTTGGCGACGTGGAGGCGCTCACGCTCGACGGGCTCGTCAAGTGCGCGCAGGGCAAGCTGCCCAAGTCCAAAGTGTTCGCCCCGTTCGCGCAGCTCAAGCGCCTGTCCATCGCCAACGTCGGCCTGGCGTCGCTCGCGGATTTCCCGTCGCTGCCGCACTTGGAGCGCTTGATCTTGAGCGACAATCGCATCGCCGCGGGTTTAGAGCACTTGGTGTACGCGGGCCTCAAGTCGCTGCGCGAGTTGGACTTGTCCAATAATAAAATTCAGGCCGTGGAGGACCTGAAGCCTTTGGCGCAGTTGAAGCTCGAGGCGCTGGACTTGTATGAGTGCCCCGTCACGCGCGGCGCGGACTACAGGGCGAAGGTGTTTGGTATGATGAAGTCGTTACGTTTTCTGGACAAGACGGACTTGACCGGGAATGAGCGGCCCGAGTCCGACGAGGAGGAGGAGGAGTCGGAGGAGGAAGAGGACGTCGACGACCTCAATGGCGATGGCGTCGACGGCGACGGCGACGAGGAAGAGGGAGTGGAGGGCGACTCGAAAAGCGTGGCCGTCCACGAGGAGGATGACGACGACGGCGAGGAGGATGAGGAGCGCGACGACGAGGGCGAGGACAATGAGGAGTTGGAAGACGAAGAGGAGGACGAGGGCGGGAGTTACCAAGAAGAGGTCATGGCGGCTTCGGGCCGCGGGGTCGTGCAAGGGCATGTGAATAACGAGCACGGCAGCGACGAGGAGGAGGTGGAAGACGAGGAGGACGACAATGTAGAGGTGCAAGATATCGAGGAGGAGAGCGAGGAAGAAGAGGTTGGGGACGAAGACGACGAGGATGCAGGCGTGGAAGAGGACGAAGAAGACGACGAAGAAGGTATTCGCTGTCCCCCGCGCTTTGAAACTCCTTCCTGGAAACAAGAGTATTGTGACCTATTGTTGTGTATTTCGCTCGTTCCACACCTCTACTGGTCCATCTTTGTCCTTCGGTTCAATCTGCCAAGATACCGGGGTTTCTTATTCTTTTCCATCGACCCTAAGGAGTGTTAGGTCCCGCCATCTGTGTGGATGCTGTATTTGAGTGCGCTGATTCTTGTGTTGAACTTTCGCAGAGCCCGCGAGTGGCGCGCATGTGAGCACTGAGGGCGAGATCGATGTCCAAGAAAACGAGGAGGATGAGGAGGACGAAAACGGAGAGTTAGGGGAGGACGAAGAGGATGACGAAGTCGAAGAAGACGCCGTGGACAACGATGAAGTCGAAGAGGAAGTCGAAGAGGAGGTTCGTTTTCTCACGTCTGCACTTAATATGTCGCTTGAACTTCTTTGTAGCGCGACTTGTTCCGCTGCTAGCGGAACGAGATTACTTGGTCCATAGAATTTTGCCAGTGAAAACTTGGGGTGGCTTTTCGGGATCCTCGCATGTGCATATGTTTGGGAGAGTTGGTTGACCTGTTAATACTTAGACCTGCAGCGGGGTTTTATGTCCTCAATATGTCGGTGTTTGCTAGAGAAGTTAAAGCATCTTGTGGAACTCGTGATTGCAAAGGTATTTGGACATCTCGCGCCTGTTGTTGAGTTTGGTTTCATTGTTTTTGCGTGATGACGAGTCGGTATGAGTCCGAGTTTTGCTGATCCTGAGAACGCAAATTTGTGAAGGATGAAGAGGACGACGAAGAATATGGAACGAAGTACCTCGTGCAACCCATAGGCCAACCCGAGGAGGACGAAGGAGCCAGTGATTTCGAACCTGGCGAAGGCGAGGAGGAGGAAGATGAAGACTTCGAGGACGAAGAAGACGACAAGGACGCTGTGGAGGAGCCAGTTGGATTAAAGCAGGACCGAAAAAGGATGAGGGAGGAAACAGGCGAGAAAGAGGAGCGGCCGACTAAGCATTGATTGATCCTCTCCGTTGAAGACAGGATAGATGCCGCTTTGCCTGCCCAATGCTCTCAGAACGAGCGTGTCTTGCGGTTTGTGGTTTCGTCCAAGGGGACCACGGAGGCATTCGATGAGCTGTTACAGGAGATTCCATGTACTGCCTCGGCGAGGCAGTTGCGAGTGGCCCATGACAGGTCTCTGAGGCTAGGAAAGCAGAGCAGACGAGATTACGCTGATTTTGAGATAGCTGATACACAGATGTGAGCCGATCCTGAGATGAACACTTTTTTGGAAGTTTGCAGCCTCCTTTGTATGTTAGATCTTGAAGGCAGATGTGTGCCATCTCACGTATGCCTTTTTGCAAGCTTCCTTGTCGATATCTTTTCTCTTTTTTTTTATTCTATTAATGATGAGCATTTGTTGGAGATGTTTCTTTGAATAAAGTCGAATTGTGATCTTGGACAGAGTGCATGCTTGCGAGTCGGTAGGGGGTTTACGATCATAGTTTGTTTTCTAATGTGAAACTATCTATGCGAGTCGTTTTGATCCATAATTTACTTTCTTTTTTTTCAAGTCATTTGTTTTATTTTGAAATTGTTTTTAAGGTATATATTTGATTTATGAAGTTTTTTTGTCGGTTTTTGGAGCGTGAGCCGTTTGTCGTTAGAGCTACCGACATGTGATATAATCATCACAAAGATTTGTGAGTTTGGCACGTGTCTAGTTGGGATACGTCCTGGAATCTGATCTCTCAGCATCTTGTCCGACAGTCCGAGATATACAGTTTTGGAATTTGTTATTTTGGTTTGCTATCTGCAGACTACAGTACCTTAGAGTTTAATCCTTTGTCAGAGTAATTCTGGTTTGTAAAGATCCACCTGGAATGCTATCAGAAAAGTTCAGTTTCGCTACAATTGTGCCTTATCCAAATCTCCTGTACTATTCTTGGATCTCCGAAATTTAATTACCTGTGTCCTAGTGTGGACTTGATGATTGATGATTTGTTAAGCTTTTAGATTGAGAGTTTACCTGTGAGACGGCTCTTGTCAAAATATTATGTCATTGAATAGTTAAAGGGCTGGAGTTACTTCTCTCTATCTTATTGAATTGATTTAGTGGGGGTACGTTTCAGTTCAGGAATGTAGGCCCTGGTCCTTGGAATCTTCTACAATCTGATCAAGGAAGGGAATGAACTTTCCTGTTTTGAAAGGAACTTCTTGGAATCCAAATAAGTAACGGTATTTTTATTATGACCAAAGGGAGTAAATGTGTAGCCATTGCAAGAATATGACACCTATCGGTGGGTGTAAAAGACTGAATTTTCTATATTTGAATCCAGGAGCAATTGTCGTAAGGTATGTACACCTATGATTAACACTAGCCGAAATGTACATTTTGGACTGAAAAGCGTCTCAAAAATCTAGATAGAGTATAAAATCAAAACATGAGAGTCCATGAGAGTCCATAGGAGCCTACTACTGATTTTTGGTGACAATACTATGAGAATTCATAACATATTCAAATGATGTCCAAATAATGCACAATAAATTATGTTGGAATCCTCTTTCAACTGTCAAAAAGATTCAACAAAAATAATATATGTTCATTAATTGTAACTAGGCTCAGCTGTAATTAGTGACAATAATAGGTGCACAATACCTTACTATTAGGTTCACACCAAAGTCCAAAGTTCACAGGATCGTAGGATCGTGGGAGCACAGGGAGGCATCCGTCATTTGATAGACAAATTTATAGTTTATGTATTATATGTGGTTTATATATATATATATATTCTAAATCACATATCAAAAACCAAATACATTTTTTTGCAATTCAACTGGGATTCTGAAGGGACAATAATCCTAGGCTCTTGTATTAACTATCTATGTCCACGGGCATCTTTGGAGTTTAGAAATTGCATTCCACATTCAACTACCCAATAGCTGAGCCACCGGAAAAATGAAATGGAAACTTTGAAGTATTTCGTTTCACATTCAAAAAATTCTTAACACCCTCTCCACTCACAACCAAAGCAATCACGAACAAAACGGGATCCAACCCAATTGAAGGCTACAAAGCCTAGATAAATTTCACAGGGGTCAAAATTATGGACATGGAACAGTCTTACAAAAGAACGATAGGAGGCAGAGTCTAGAATAAAGATGGCTACAGCGGGGATGAATGTAAATGGACAGAAGCAGATGTAACAAGCTAGAATTGACTAAACTTCACAAATCACAATTGTGGGCATATGAATCTGAATATGCGTCTAACAATTATCTACTCAAAAATGTCTTCTGCATACCCAGTAAATGAATTTTACATGAAAAATGCAAGCTTTCAATTAGGTGCAGGGTTTCGGAATGGCGATTTTTGAGTAACTATTTGCGCCTCGGCGTAGCGTAAACGGTCGGCATAGACCTGCTGTCGAGCTCGCTCAAGCTCAGCGCGTTCCTTTTCCAAAAGCATCTCCAGCTCTTCAAAATGCTCCAACTTAGTGTACAATTTCTTCATCTGCAACCAACGATCGTCATTCAATAAACAATCAGACGAAAAGTTCATGTCGGGTCAAATCAGATTTGGAGATGAGTTGGTGAGAGTGTTCTGATTATCTGAGTACAATTCATACAAGCGGACATCAGTAGCATAGACGCCTACACACGAGTTCTATAGAACAAAGGCAACAAAGTCCTATTGAATGTATAGAGGACCCTAGCGATGACGAAATACCTAAGCTGAGAAGACGTTGCAGAATACCAAAGACGAGATTCTACCTGATTATCAATGATTTTGGCGACCAGGTGCTCAATCACCCGCTCCTCCTGGTCAGCCAACAGCTGTGCATTTGCAGCTGCCACACCCAAGGCTGTCGCGACACTAACCCGTGCTTGAGCGGCAGAGGGCAACTCAGTTGGCGTTGACACATCCGGATGATTTGGAGGTAGAGACGACTTGTGCACTGCATTGTATAAAAGGATTCAACAAGTGGGAATTTGAAAAATGATAAAGCACATTAAAGACATTCACCAAGTAATACGCAGAAAACCTCTATATAGTTCGCACCTGTATGTTGGGAACCCTCTCCGTCGTGCTGCAATTCATCCTTTGGACTGCCAAGGTTCACCATACTGAGTCAGCAGCAATGTCTTGTAGTACGGAATTCGTGGCTTGTTACATGAAAAGTAACTTACAGATAACGTTCAATTGTGAACACAACTTCAGTAACAGAGAACAAAACTAAGGAGAACATACTGACACAGCCTCCCTTCACAGAGAATCTTCCTTAGCAGAATGACGCGAGGTTAGAACAGATTTTCTTGCAACTCTACGCACACAACTATAGTACCGTCCTATGCTAATAGTTCATTGAGTTGCAAAAACATCATCATGAAAGCGAGAATTTCACAATAACCGAAAACACAGAAACGAGTACTCATAAACTCATGCTTAATTCATACTGTGCATAACGTCCTCATAGCAGAGTATTGCTTCAGTACCTTTCAGCACGTTCTTGCATCGTATTGGGTGAAGACTTCTTTTGACCTGAAAATGCCTTTGAGCTTTGCATAAACGGGAGTTCTGCCACCCCTGGATCGTCTTCTCCTAAAGCTGCCACAGCTGCTTGTGCTGCAGCAGCTGCAACACGGGCCCCCACCATACCTGACAGCAATGCTACCTGAAACAAGAGGTCCAATCCATCAACTGTTCAACCCTGAAGGACCAAGAAAATCTCGTGTCCTTTTAGCAGTTTCGAGTAGGAGTAGTTCATATGGGGACTTTCTTCTGTACAATTTTGTCCAATATTAGACCACCACATGCAATTTTTTAAACTGGATCTGGTGATATGAAATTTGGCTTCATCTGAAAATTTCACACTATAATCAATCGAAATAGTCCTTATAAAACCAGGAATCCATAATCCTCAGGGATTAAATACAATATGGCAGCCAAATTTATTGCAGGACCTTCGAGAAACTCCGAAACTAAGTTATTACCTGAGTAAAAAGCGGATGACTCGAGTCAGTAAATGGAGACACCAAGTCATGTGCAGGAGTTGCAGCGTCAGCATCAGCAGCTCCAGAGGTACTAACAGGGGCCACTCCTCCATTTGACAAGACGGCCTCTTCGAGGGAGGTAGAAACTGTCCCTGCCTTGTTTCCCGGTGAGCCACGCGCAGCAGCATGTGCAGCCCTCGGCTCTTCAGGCTCAACACAATAATTGTCTCCAAATGGGAGTTGGATGAAATGTTTCACACATTCAGATTTTGATCTTGTAGGTACATGCGCAGCAACCTACAGCAAATAACGGTTGGCGATAGCTCAACAAGTGGCATGATCATCAGAACTGTAGCCTGGATCTCAGTCACCAGAAACAAACACATATATGGACATCCCAGGATAAACAAATACCCAATTTTCTTACTCATTACTATAATCAAAGCGTGGGCACTGCAAGCAATCTCTGAGAAAAGAATTCAAGAATAATCAACCTGAGTCCAGTTCTCTCCACACCGGCTCACAGCCTCAAGAAGAAGCAACGTCTCCTTGCTTGTCCACTCTTTAACAGCAGCTATTGGGTCACTATCTGTAGCTTGTGCAAAATCGCTTGCTGAAGTGCCAGGAGGAAGCTTGCCATTCTTGACACAATCTAAACAGAAACTGGATCCAGGATGCTGGACAGAAACACAAGCTTATCAGCAATATTAACTTATCAAATAATTCTCCAGAAGCAACAGAGCTTTAAAGTCATTTGTTATTACCAAAAGAAATTCAACAACTCCTTTCAGTGATAGTTGCAAATGATGTTAATATACAGCCATCATGGTCAAATTACCACGGAATCCTGATTCTCAATAAAATTAGACAGTTTGGATAGTTACTCATCGAACAGCGAGTGAGACTCTGAAGCTAACCTGCTTCCTGTAAAAGCGCTGCTTCGAACAATCCTTCTTACAAGAATGACAGTGCACTTCCTCTTCAGTTTTCTTGGAGCCAGGTCCCAATTTCTTACTTGTGGACACGAAAACATTCTTGTGAGAGCCAAGGTTATTTGCAGCAACAGAATGACCTGCCATTTGAGAGCAAGTTTTGAATCAGCAGCGCCGGTAAAGTTACCATGTCATTCCTCAAGAATAAAAACCTCCAAAACTTCCCCAAGTCCCTGCTGTCCTTCATAGTTCACTTGCACACGAAACCTGTTGCCTTGGTTACCCCAGTAGAGCACTGCTCAGGTGACATCCAGTGCATGTTCTATGGATAGAATGTAGCAGTTCAGGGGAGGGTGTCACCTGAGCAGCACTCGTCCTGAAATCCTGGTCTGTACGAAAATATGGGAACAATTAACAGGCTAATTCGCTGGACGAGATTGAAAATATCGTTTTTCCAAAGAAAAAAACTTGGATATATAAAGAAAATTAAATCGATTTCCCCTCCAGACATGGTTGGTCAGTGGCGAGGCATATGCACAGAGTTGCGACCTACCTGATGATTCAAACGTAGAGATTCCTGGGATTTTGGCCGCATGGACTGCTGGCATACTGACCACATGGACCCCGCTGGGATAAGAACCGATCACACTGGGGATAGGAGCCTCTGGAGCAATAGCAGCTGGCTCCAATGAAACTGGGTGGTTGATTAGACCCCAGTGTTCTAGAAAATCAAACACTCGGCTAAGGGAATTGACATCACCAACAAGCATACGCCGCACTTCATTCAACGTCAGCGCTTGCTTCGGATTCTCCCTGTACTTGTTTATGATAAAGTCTCGGTACTCCTTGTAAATGCGGGGTGTTTTGGCAGCTGATCTTTTGTCAAAAAACTCGCTCAATGATCGCCTTTCCAATGGATGAATCTTACCCCAGTGAAACCAAGCTGTTCAGACCACGACATCATTAAATAATGTCGTTGATCTCAAATACATTCCCACCACCAAAACACCAGATCACCATCATTCCATACACCATGTCCTTACGGAGATGAACGCACTTCGCCACTAAAGATTGATTCAAAACGAGATGCCAAAACCAAGCCGCAGACTATACATCGTACGACAGTCCCAAATTGAGCATGACTACCCAATCAATGAACTATCAAAACCAAAGTCAATCATCCCATCTCCTATTGACTTGACACTCTAATGAAGCAGCGACTCATTAATTCATAAAGTTGGTTGGCCTTCAATTAGCAACTGAGAGTAAGCATAAATTGGCTCAATGTCTATGGCCGCTCATCTTCGAATGGAAATGCGGTTATCAACAATCCCTTCAATGGTGGCCTACTACCTCTCATCTTGAATGATTGCATAAGAAATTTATAGTGATCTCTCCAATGAGCTCATTACTTATCTCCGAAAGAAGCACACTCATACCTATTGATTAGGTAACGCAAATTGTAACTATCCTCTACCCTATTACCTAATTAACCACAATAGTGACCTTAATGCACATTGGCTATTGATCTACACAACAACAGCGATTAAAGCTTTTGCGAATTTAACACACCTGCATAGTTCGGAATCCTGTAAACCTCCTGCGTAGGCGCTTCAGGTCGGGATGCAGCAGCCTCGGTTGTTACTGCATGTGCGGGTGACGGATCCACGGAAGCAGCGTTCCCAGCGTTCCCAATTCCGGCAAGCACTGTCTCTGCATTGTATCCATCCTCTCCTTTCTCCTGTCCGATTGCCCCAGCTCCACCAGAAACGCCCTCTACAATGCTGTTTTTCCTCTTCTTGCTCGGGGTTTCAACAGCAGCATTCTCCTCGTCCCTCTCCTTCCTCACTCTCAACGACTCCGCGGGCTTGCTCGGCGAGGACGACGCATGGTTCACCATATCTCCAGAGGTGCGACTCCCTCTCAACGTATCACTCGCCCAATACAGCTCCCATCCTGTTCTCGTTCCTTTTTCTCAAACTCTTGTCGTCGTCATCCTGTTCTCACACTCTCGTCGTCGTCTTCATCATCACGAATGAAGAGACTGTCAAGCTTCAGAAGCGCAAATATTGCTGGCTTGTAAGGAGAAATTCAGGAGCTCCCGGGAATCGATCGAGGCAAGATGATAGAAAACCCTAGAAGCGGGAGAGATGGAATCGCGTCGTAGGAACTCAAGGCCGGGGAGTGAACTGTTAGTCATGTATTCGAACGAGACCCGTTAGGGTTTCATCCATGGTCATCCAAAGCTCGTCCGTTGGATGGAGACGGAATGTGTTACTGCAGCACTCCAAAAGTTAATTCAATTAGTGCGAGAGTTTGAATAGTGCGAGGCCTCCTTGCACTTATTTGGATAATTTTTGATGAGTGATCTTTTACATGTGAGTCTTAATTTGGCTTTAGGCATTTTTTAAATTGGAAATTTGGAAATTCTTAAATAATTCATCTTGAGTTCAAAAATGTGTATAAGAAAACCTAAAATCCTCTTTCAACTATCAACAAGATTCAAATACAAACTTATTCAATTATATAATAGTAAATATGTTTGAATGTCTTTTTTAGATGTGCTTACCTTAACCTCTAAGTGTAATGAGTTTATGATCTTGATGAATAATAATTTGCGGTGGTATTTTGTCTAAGTAGTTTCTTGTTAATCCAAATTACTACTTGAATATTAGAAACAACTTTATTTCATAATCAATTCCAAAACCAATTTGATGAAATTGTTATAAGTAGTCTATTTGTATAAAAATACTACAAAAGTTAACCTCTAAAGTCCTAAAGTCTTTGTAGGGGACTCTTGGGATTTTGATAAGCTTGTGTGACCTGAATTTTTGATATGATTTTCTTAAATTTTTTTTGGAAGATAGGAAATCAAATTATTTTTTGTGAAATATAATATCTATTTCGATCAGTGCCTAAGAGTTCTTTCAAGCAATCTAACCATCTTCTTGAGAAAATAACATATAGAATTTGTTTTTAAATGCAATTTTTATAATTTCTTAAAAGAAATTGTTAGATAAGGTTAAGTTTACTTGCTAAGAGAATCTCACCATTGGAATTATGAGTGTGTTTCAATTCCATCTTAAAGCTATTAACAATTTAGTTTTTTTGTTTGATCTTGAACCTACTTCTATTTAATAAATTTTTAATGAGTGAAAATTAAATGTTTATTGGAAATTTTTTTTCCTAGACTCTCAATTCAATTATTCAGTATAAAAAATTAGAAATTCAAAATCAATAGTGCAAATTTTTTAAGTGAAGATGATGCAAAGGCAAAAAAACTAGTCAAGTAAGGTGCAAATTTTTTTGATTATTTTACTTTACATGCAAATATCTATCAATCTATGTGTTCAAAGTTTCTGAAACTTCTTCCACATTTTTATAAAAGTCTATTGCAAAATCCTATGGTTAGTTATGCAAAAAAATAAAAAATAATTTTTTTTATTCTTTCCAATAGAAATAACAAATTTGAGTGGTTTTGATGGAAAAGGCCTTGGGGCTAAAGAAATTAATTCAAGTGTTGCAACCCATAGAAATAATAATAACTTGCATTCATTTGAAAATTACACTAATATACAACGTGCACTAATTAAAAAATTCACAATATTTTAGATATAATTAATACTATGTAAATCTAATGTCAAACACTAAAAGAAATCACGTCCTAAACGACTAGTCACAATCATTATGGACAATTTCAATTGTTCAGGTCATGTTTTTCTTCTAGTGATATATTATTTCAAATAGTGTGATTTTCATTCACCTTTCATCTGTCTAAATCTTATCCAACTTTCATTTGCATTCAACCAACTTTCAGCCAATCTACTTGTCATTTCTGCTAAGTGACATTTTATTATCCACCTTTCAAGTAGAGTTGTGTTCTAGTTATTTGTGAGTCATGTCTTAGTCATATCATTAAAATAACAATTGCTAGTCATTTATAGGATTCAGTACAGTTGTATAACAATATCAAAAGAATCAACTCCATTGTCATTTCTTTGTTATTTATCAATGACGTTATGGGCGCATGTATAAAAGCATTACAAAATATATGATTGCAATGTGATTGCTATTGTCCACTACTTGAACCCCAATTGCAAATCAATTGTTTATACAACTTCAACAACCAAATAACTACTCAACAATCCTATATCAACTATAATAAAAATCCGTGGTAACCACTCCCACTTTCATGCTTGTGAAAAACAACAAATTTTGCCAAGAAGTTTTTATATTCTATTCCCTAATTGTTATGCATAATGAAACAAAACATTGTCTCCAAATAGTACCTAAAATGACAAAATTGCATTCCTATCTACTAATTGAATTTTAAGATCTACTTGCATATATGGAGATGCAACAACCTAAATTCCATCCTATAACTAGATACAACAAGCAAGTAGAAATGCACTCCTGAAGCCATTTATTGTCTTTGTGCCATAACTTCTTATTGCCTCTTGGCCCATTGAATACTAAGCCAAACCACCAATTGAAACGAATCATGCTTCTCTAATGAAAAATATACCACAAAATTAGAATGGAAGTAAGAATGCAATAATCACTTTGAGCTGCAAAACTCACTTGATGCAATATCTACATTGTTGTCCTCTATTAAATGTGTACTTTCTTCAATTCTTTCATTTAATGTCCATTTACATGTATAAAACCAAATTAAAAATATATTGCAAGAAGAAGGTACAATTTAAAAGTATACCAAATAATTTACAAGTTTTCATCAAAACAATTGTGAGATTCTAAACATGATTGGTAAAAAAAAAGAAATTCAAGCCTTATCAAAGGAAGAAAAAAACAATACAATCATGTGGTGACAAACAACAACAAAACATAGGTTTGACTAAAGAGTATTGCAATCACAATATAAAAAGGAGGATGACAAAAGTGTGTAAAGAAAACAACAACCCAAAACATTAAGAGCAAGGTATTACATTTGGGAGGCAGCAACTAAAATGAAGAAATGGCTAAAAGAATATGTTGATGCTAGTATGGCAGTCTACAATCATGTAGTAGCCATTTAGGACATTTGGTCATTCCTTAGGTGGCCGGTCACATAGGACACATTTTTCTACTAGTAGTAGTTACAATATTACATAGTTGCTAAGAATAGTGTAACAAGCTTTCTTTGAAGGAGAGATTTTATTTTGTTTTTGTACCACGTAGGGATAATTGTAAAAAACTATGGCTTCTATTTGTGAATATATGGTGAATTTTGTATTTTGTAACCTTTCTTTATTAATTCAAATTCTTGATTTTAATTGAAATATGCATTCAACTTTTTCAAATGATGGTCATCTATTGCAAATAAAGAGTTCCTTCATTTTTTTGAGGTAAAAAATTTGGAGCAATGAATACTCCTCGTCTTTCAAAGAATACTCCAAACACTACTCTAGAAAGATTTCCTTTAGTAAATTTTTGTAGGCAGTAACAAAATCTAGTGATGACTTCATTGAAAGGGTTATAGAGATTTTGAATTTTTAGGCAACATATTGCCAAACTAAGGCTTTGGTTTTTCAAAATCTTTCTTATTATAATACATCTTATATGATCCAAATTCATTATTATAATACAATTAAAAATAACATAAATGAGGATTTTCATCATACACTTGATTGCCACGTGAGTGATTTAGTTGAATCTATAAGAAATAAGTATTGATCATCTAATCATATAGGAAATTTTAATAGAAAAAGTTAGAATTGGACTTTAAAGGAGAAGGTACATTGTTTCTCACAAAATGTGAACCTTACTAACAATTTGTGAACAACAAAGACAACCTAGATGATTTTTTCCGTTGAATCTGTCAATGCAATTCAATTAAGAAATAATTCAATGTGTGATTTTTGATGAATTTTTTGAGAATGGAGAAGGTGCTTTTGGCCATCACTTCTCATCCTTGTATCTTTTTTTTACACCTCAAATGATTTGAAAAAAAATTACACATCAATATCATGATGATATGTCTATATGGAAAAAAAATCAGATTTTTTGGAGCACTTTTGAGCATTTCAATTTTAACATTCTGATTTTAGTGTATGTACATTACAAAGTATGGCCTAACCAAACATCTTGCATCAATCTTATCAATAGTGGCATTTTCTCAAAAGTTGTGCAACAATAAAGTTTCCTATTATTTCTACCTCAAATCTAGTTTGAAATCCCTCTAGGATAACAAAACCTCATTCAATCAATCCTTCAAATCACTTCTGTTAAGTAGGGTTTTATTGAAGTGTTATCAATGTGACCTTAAGTGATATTTTAGATTATTTTAAATTTGGAATTTGGAAATTCACAAAAATATAAAAATCCTTTTGAAAATATAATTACCTATAATTGTAATTTTAACTCTACCTTTGCACAAAGTTTAAGTGAATACAATTATAGACCATTCTTCCTTAATCCCAGAAAGGTCAGGGGTATTTGACCATAGTCTTTTTTTTCTTGACTAGCTCCTGTAACAAGCATAATTCTTCATTTGTATAGAATAATTTTGATGATCCCTACCATTGAAATGAAACAAGACTTATTTAGCTTCCCTATAATAAAAAAAGGATCAACAAAATTGCACAATTTTTGAGAAAATACCACTGTTGACAAGATTGATGAAAGATGTTTGGTTAAGGAGTACTTTGTATGTACGCAAAAATCAAAATGTTGAAATTGAAATAATCGAAAGTGATCCAAAAATTATGTTTTTTTTCTACATGTGCATATCATCATAATATTGACGTGTAATTTTTTTCACATCATTTTGAGGTGTAGAAAAAAAGATATGAGAATGTGAAGTAATGGCCCACAATGCCTTTTCTTTTCTCAAAAAATTCACCCCAAATTGCACACTCAATCATTTCTCAACCGGATTGCATTGACATATTCAATAGAAAAAATCATCTAGGGTCTCTTTGTTGCTTACAGATTGTTGGTGAGGTTTACATATCAATTTTTTTACAAATGTAGTTGTAGAAGTCATGAGGTGGCCTTATGGTTCTCTAGGGGTTAACTTTTAAAGTCCCATTGTCCCCTCTAAGGACAAAATGGATTTTGGGCAGGCTCCTACAGTCTCAATATTTGTTGTGATTTTCTAAATTTTTTTGAAGATAAGAAAACACATTATCTTTCTAGTAATATATTTTTTATTTCAATTGGTGATTGGACAAAAAGTTTTGGCAAAATAAGCCCAAATATTAATTTCATAGGCAAAAAAAATCCCACAAAAACTTAAAATAATTTTTTTGAAATTTTTGTTTTTCATAGATTGCATTTTTATCTACATAAGAAGGTTTGATCATTCCATTTGGAGTAGTAATGTGAAAGTTTTGGACAATCTTGTTTTTTTGGGCAATCAGAGCATCCTCTAAAAAAATAACTTGTAGAATTCATTTCAAAATGCAATTTTTATAATTTAAAAAAAAATTTACAAGGATAAATTTTTTTGCTAAAACAATCTCACTATTGAGATTTGTGTGTTTCAATTCTATCTTAAGGTTATTAATGGATTTTTTTCTTCAATTTCAAACCTACTTCTACTTAACTATTTTTTAATGAGTGAAAATTAAAGTTTAAAAAAAATATTTTATTCTAGACTTTCAACTTGGTTCTTTAATATTAAAAATTAGAAATTCAAAATCATCTGTGCATAAATTTTAAGTTAGAAAGATCCTAAACCAAAATTTTTTTGTTGACCAAGGTACAAAAAAAACTTGTTTTCTTCACTTTAAACAAAAATATCCTGCAATCTACACATATAAAGTTTTTGAAATTTCTTCCACACATTTCTATAATAGTTTAATACATGATCATAAGGTGAGATAAGCAAAACATAAAAAATTTAAAACAATTTTGCTCTTTGCAATAGAAATGACAGTTTTGAGTGGTTTTTGATGGAAAAAGACCCTGCAACTTTAGAGATTAAAGTATACACATCCAAAAGCACCACTACACCTATAAGGTACAAAGTCTTTAAATGCCCATTTAAAAGCTAGAAATTAATTTGGAAAGGTTAAACTTCTTGAAATATTTTCATTAAAGTTTTCTTGAAAGACAAATGAAATTGACATCTAAATATCTAATCCAAGTTGTTTCATATTTTTTGGAGCTCAACAAAATTAGTTGTGAATTTTTTAAATTAAAATACAGTGGTCACTAAAAGTGTGCACCTCTTTAAATGTACGCTATTTATACATTGATGAAGCAATGAAAAAGGAAAATGTACAAATAATATATATTTTACAAAGTAGATGCTTTTTAAAGCCCGAGTGCTTTATGGACCTCTTATCTTTTTTGGACCTTGAATGACCACCTTTACTCATTTGAGACCACTATAAGCTCTCAAGAGCAACCGGCAATGGAAGCTAAATAATTCTTTGAGGCAATTAATGGGAATTGTAAAGTGGGAGGCTTCTTTTCAAAGGCTTTTTGGATTGTGAGGAAGGAGGCCTTGCATTGCATTCACCAATGGATACTTTTCTATGACCCTAAAAAGTGGTCATCTTGGAAGATCATAAACAATAAAAATCTATGAAAAAAGCATGCCTGAAATAAGTGCCTAAAAAAGGTGCCATGTAAGATAAATGATTATATATTGTGTGTATATATATAACACAGAATTTGTTATTTTTGCACTTGGTCCTAAGTATAAAATTTCACTTACTTATCGTAGGACCAAAATTGATCGCATTGCCAACAAGGGGGGCCAAATTTCCTTTTTTCTTGGATTAGTAAAAAATCATTAAAGGAAACATTGGATTTTCTTGTGCAAAGGTATTGATGTTGCTATTTCAATTTTTTTCTAGGAATCTTGCAAAAAATATTATATTTTTTGTTGGAAAACTTCATAGCTTTTCAAATTTTGTAATTCATTTCAATACGTAATGAAACATCATACACCAATCAAAAAAATTTCAATTGCAATCACAAATAACTTTACAGTGCCATATAATGTAAGTATAGTTTCATTATACTATTTGCACATTTCTCTACGAAGTATATTACTCCTGCATATTCAATTGCAGTTATAAACGGACTTTAATATGAACCAACATCATTCCGCAATTGTTCATTGTCCAATTCTTCCAATGTCATTCCAACTAAAGATAACTACGTCTTTCTCTACCCATTTGTGCCTCTCCCTGGATGGCTCCCCGAATGCTTCCAAATAGTTTGTGTAACATTCCGTACTTGAGTTTTCTCTTCTTCCCATTCTCCTCTGTACAATTGGCCAGTACAATATCACCTTCATTTTTGTTCCCCACTTTCGTTGACCAAATTCCAACACTTTTCCCATATAAAATGACACTTTTGCTCTTACTTTAGTACCTTCAACTATTAGAGCTATAAATTGTCCAAGTTAAAGGTCCTTTTCTGGTTCAAACACTAGAAATGAATTTTCACCTTCTTCAATGTTCCTTGCACCAATTCCCTCTCCCTTGTCATTTGCCCTTCTTCTTCTGGGAGCCCTTGTACTCGGAACTTGTACTGGTTTGTTCCTTCACAGTCCAAAGTACCTTCAAACTTCTAGATTGGACATTGTTGCTATGATGGAGTCTACCGTTGGTAACATTCTCTCTTGTTCCTCCACTGCATCATAAACAATATTTTCCTCAACAAGATCTTGTTCATTTACTTCAACAATTGCTGGCCAAAACGGCATGTTCATCTGTGTAATTCTATCCCAATTGGGAAACTCTTTCAAATACTTTATGAATTCCTTCGTTTCCAGTATCACTTCAAGGTTTTTTAGTACGTCCCAATCTCTCTCAATACACTTATCCTTGTAGGTAATAAAGTCTTTCAACACCTTCAGCTCCCTTTTGTTAGTTGCAGTCACTTCCGCCACAGTTGGCTTCTTTGTTACGCCAGGTAAGGACTGCAAAAACAGGTTTCCCTCTGCTGGTCCCCATATGTCTTTGCTGAAGTGCTTGTGCTGAACTCTAGGTATTCCATTTTCCATGTAGAACCTCGTATGGTGTGGGAACGTGATCCTTGTGAGCTGTTTTCCCCCCTTAGAAGATGTGGTGTGATGAACTTCTTCCAATTCCAAACATCCTTAAGCTTCCGTGCACTAACAAATGCCTTTGTATATGATGTTCATTTTCGTACCAAAGACAATAACTCATCCATAGAGTCAATGTTCTTCCTCTTTAACGTGTTTGAAATAATACTGAACCTTTGATTAATGTCTTCATGTATATACCCAACAATTAGGAAAGACAATTGCACTTCCTAGAAGAAACCAAGTCCCATTAGAGCTGCACATAATGCAAACATGTATATATTCTTATTCTCACGAGTTGTGTTGTCCGCTTAAATCTGTAAAGTTGGTGGAAGCTTTCCTTTGCATTGTCGCACATCAGATAACACATGCATTATACTGGTTATTACTTGATTGCTGTCATGTTTGTGGTGTGCGTCAATCCACACATTTGCATACAATCCAATCCCATGCACTAGTACTCCACAAAGATGAGTTTCCATGAACCGAGACTTTATGTTCTTCATGGATTGCTTCATTTTTGGAACCATGGTTGTGTTCTGGTCCATGCCATCTACTATCAAACACATATATAAGTCTAAAGTAATCATTACTGACCTCTTGAACAACCAATAATTACGCCTCTCTTCCATTTGATGTTAGATATGTATAATGTACCACTTCTTTATCTCCTCTAAAGTAGCTGCATTTGTTGTACCTTCTATTCCACATTTGTACTCCCAACAATGGTAGCACTTTGAGAATCAGGAGTATGGGAAATTTGAAGATGTGGAAATTCCTTACGGCACAACCGATGGAATGAAGAAATATTCAATGGCTCTCCATCCACCATTTTCTTCACTTCTTCATTCACGTGGTGAAAGACATCCAACTTTGTCGTGTTCATTGGTAACAATATCAAGGGCACTATGCTGCTATCATTAGCCCTTCATATCTGCCTGTGCGGTTGAGTGCACCTAGCTTCCTTCACGAATTCATTGTACACAAAGCTTGTTCATACTGCAAACATTTTGGCTCCTTCTCTCAAAGAGCACGTGTTCCCATGCACGGCAGTCACTCTTCCATACACTTGTTGTGATTGCTTTAATTGTTTGAATTGATGTTGTGAATATCCTAGAGCTGCTACGTAGCAAGCATTGCATACATCTATGCCATCCAACTTTGTCTCATACTTGTACTTCTTGTCCCTTTTTGTTCTTCTGAAAAAAACACTCAGCATCTGTAGTATCCATGTTGATCAAAACTTGTACTTCTGACCCCATGCCATGTAATGCTAGTTTAGTATGTATTTCTCATCTATTTCCTTGAGACAATTTTTTTTGCAGGCGCCATTATTTTTGGCTACTAATACACTTTGCAATGTCACTTTCTTACGCATTGCATATCCTCTCACACGTGGATCTCTTTTACGTCTCTTTCGATTTAACATTGAATAGCTTGAAATACTTCTACACTCTGGTAATCCATCCAGGGTTGACAAATTTGAACGTCCTGGGGCAAATCTTGTCCAAAACTAGACGTCATCACGGACAAAACTGGACGTCCGGACGTAGCGTCCGCAGATAATGCAGCGTCCGCAGTGGTCACTGTCTATTGGACGGCAGTCGGTGGATGGAGGCGGACGGACTGTCCGACCGTCCACTAGACAGGAGAGCTTCAAAATTCAGCATGTCAAATGACGTTCCAAGGTCAGGCCTACGTCCGTTGGACTTCCAGCAAGACACCCGCATGTTCGAGCGTCCCATCAACCCTGAATCCATCCCTTTCTTTAGTAGAAGGCCTACCAATATTTCCCCTTTCACTTGTCGAAGATCTTTGTAGAGGGGTGCTACTTTCACCAGGCGTGCTAAAGAAAAACTATGATGGAGTTGGACTACTATTACTGTCATGAAACTCAAATTCCAATGTTGAAACATTAAAAAAAGTAGAATTCTAATATCCGATGTACTTACCCTCCTTCCCCATGTTGTACAAATTCTAGATTTCTTCCAACAAATCACCAACCCCACACACTGCCCAAGATATTCCCCTATAAGTTCGCCAGTTTATATAGTTTCATCCACAACTCGTACTACGTGCACAACAACCTCATGGGACCACAATTTAACGTGATGAAGCTCCATTCCACATGCAACACTTTTGTCAATTACACCTGATCCAATAACAATTCCTACTTTAGAGAAGAGTTGCACCGTGTCCTCATTTGTGGTTGGTTTTCTTGTATGCTTGCCAAAAACACCACCTTCAAAAAGTCTTGTACGACAAGCTTTGATAATTCTTCATCCCACACTTCCTTAATCAATTCCTCCCATAATTGCAAGTATAGGTACAACCACTAGACTACCAAAATCCCTTTTATCCATTGCCGTTCCATGTTCCTGTTGTTATTCCAATCCATCATGAATACCATTCCATTGGGATTGATTTAAAATACATCAATTCAACTATTCCAGACAATGTAATTGAAATTATAGTGTACAATAACTTCTACGATCTTCTAGTTTTATTGGAAAAACTCTTTGTCTTATGATTTTTTAGTCCTTAAGCAATGCCATTATTCCATTACTTCTTTGACTTGAAAATAGACAAGTTGTTTCTTTCATTACTAAACACAACATTCTATCTTTTTCCTTCTCTTTATCTTTGAAAACAACAACAAATTCTGCCACTACTACATTCTAAAAGATTGGTTCTATGCTTCTTTGAATTCTGTGCGCTACAAAGTTTAAGAAGGTTGAACTTGCACATGTAAATAACCTTAGTACTCAATTCATTTCCTAACCTCCAATAGAACCACTTCTCATCAAGCAAACAATTGAAATTCAAATTGCCTACCAATCACTACAACCAATCCGTGCATATGTTCATAGAATTCAACTATATCTATAAAAAAAAATTGAGCAACAATCAGTGTATGTCTAGAATTTACACAACACATTTTCAATTTCTATGCCATTTCAAGCTATTTCTACTATAGTCTTATCGACTGTAAAAACTTCCAAACTTTTTTTAATTCCATTCATTCCTAAAAGAACATGCGACAATTGATGGGACACACAAAGTCTTGAGCTTCGACTATCAACATAAGGGTTGAAATTAGACGGTTCCACTAGAATTGTTGAATGGCACTTTTCAAAACACTATATTTTTCTACTTTCACCTACAAATTTTGAATGGATTATAGCCCATCTTCTCTACAAATTCCTAATGTCATAACTATAGTTATATATTCATTTGGTGTTTTTCAAATAAAACTCTTCTGAATCTGTTACTTCTCATGTTCAAAAATAATTAACCACGATATTTGACAAACACTAAAAACACTGAATAAAAACAGTATTTCACTGCCCAATCAAACAATTTGAATGGATGATTACATTTCATTATTTGCCTAAAAAATTGACTACAGGAAACGCTCAATAAGGAAAGATCAATTGTTACGCTAGTAGCTTCCCCCAAAAATTCATTCAAGTACATTCATGAAGAAAGCAAAAAATGAATCCTCTAAAGCTTTCAATTTTAACAGAAATTCTATAATATCAAAGGCGACATTATTCTGGTAGGCATGTTAAACAATTTTTTTTTAAAACAGTGAAACTTGCAAATGATGATAAATCCAATTATAGATTTATCCAAGATAGTGCTTTCATTCTCTATAAAATCAAGATTGTTCCTTAATTTTCCTTAACTATTACTACAAAAACAAATGAAACCTTCATACCTACACAAACCTCAAATATTTGAAATGAAAGAAAATTTAATTAAAATTTGATTTATTATGAAATTTTTGGTCTTTCTTATTGAACAAGATTATGGACTTCATAGGTTATATATGTAATCTGTTTCTCTAGAGCACCGGTGCA